>JAPQNM010000016.1:11776279-11783779 GCA_029783475.1 Metacarcinus magister | reverse complement strand
GTGTGTAGCAACAGTCTTGATTTGCGTGGCGCCTTCCTGGAAAACGTCCCTCATCTGCTGTATCTGCGGCAAGATAATGTTATGCATCATAGGCTAGGTGGAGGCTGGAGGGTGAAGGGGTGAAGGGGTGAGGGTTGGGGGTCATCGGTATTTTCCTTCCACTGATGGCTTTCCTTGGTGGTGGTGGGTCATCCTACCTTTTTTTTCCTCTCTGGACGGTTGGCATGATTAGCGGGGTGTTATTTCCCTTCCCCCTGTCCCCCTCCCCCCTTGCTTGTCCTGGCTGGCTGGCTGGCTGGCTGGCTGGGTCGTTCTTTAATCTCCCTGAGGGTTGTCCTTACTGATAGGTCGTCATTTTCCTTCCCTTTCTACTTGGTACGAATACTGAGTCGCTTTTTCATGCCTTGGTTGACTGTTGGTAGTTTTTTCAAGGTCATGTTTCCACTGATGGTTGTCCTGGTTGATGGGTTGTGTTTATTTTCCCGGTGGTGTTAACGGATGGTTATTTACCTTCCCCTGAGGTTGTTCCGTCGGTCTCGTGTTGGGTCAGTAGAATGTGTTTGTCGTGGAGCCTCCCCTTGGGCAGTGCTTGGGGTGGAAGGTTTGAGTAAGTCCAGTGACCCCTTTATGTCGTGTCCTGTGGTGTGTCGTGTTGTGTTTCTACGTTGAAAGAGGTGCCGTGTGTGTCCTTCCTATACATGCAGGCATCGACCCTCACTCCCTCCCTCTGTGTTCACCAACGTGGAGTGAGTGGAGTGAGTGCCCTAAAGCCGCGCCCCACACTCCCGCCCCACACTCCCGCCCCGCCGCCGCCACCCTCCAAAACATCAGCGAGATTATAATTCCATCCGCGCTGAGATCCAAATATCATAGTAATTTCACAGCCATCAAAGCCCCAAACATCACTTGCGCCATAATTTCAGTGGCAGCAGGGATCAAAATATCGTGCATAATATAATCAAATAAGCCAGAAGCCCAATACGCTGCCAGCATCATAATTCCACAGACAGCGGGAACAGCGTCACCCGCCCGTGTACTGACGGGGACGCCGCCGCCGCCGCCGCCTGGGTCCTCACAGTCACCAGGCTCGCGGCAGACAGCCAGACGGTGCTAATTGGGGGGTGAGGCGACACTAATGGCCGCTGTGGGCCGCCGCCTTATCCCAGGATTCAGATAGTCGTCGTGAGGATCCTTTGTGACTGTCGGTGTTCTGGGAAAGATTAATAAAAAGGGAAAAAAATAAAAAATTTAGTGAAAGCAGTTTTGTAATAGTTGTATGTCCATTATTGGCAACAACAACAATAGTAACAGTAGTAGTAGTAGTGGTAGTGGTAGTTAATATCATTGTTGTGGTTTTATACATAGTAGTGGTGATAGCAGCAGTCTGCCGTCCCCTCCTCGTCCACACTGCATCCACCTCTATAGGACACACATTCTTTGGAGAGTCCTCGCTTCCCTCCTTTCTTCTCGGCCCACCTTACCCTCCCGTCACCTATGTCCCCCCACCCTCCCCGCCCCCCGCCCCACCCCACCCCGCCACAGGTGCTCCTTGTTTCATGCTGCAGGACGTCCTCGAAACGCCAACACAACAATGATTCAGAAGTCGCTGCGATGTACTTGTGGCTGCTGGTTTCTGTCGACCCATTCATGCTGCTGATAGCACGCAGACATCCGTTTTATTGTACTCTCTCTCTCTCTCTCTCTCTCTCTCTCTCTCTCTCTCTCTCTCTCTCTCTCTCTCTCTCTCTCTCTCTCTCTGGATTATTTTTTACTGTTGCATCTTCTATGGAGAACAGATATCAACGTTTGTGGTAATGTTACGTTGTTTTGAAAAGTACGGTGATTGTGGTGCCTTGAAGGAGTGCACCTCACGACCATGGAGATGAAAATAGGCAAGGCGGCGGCAGGTGAGTGTTTGGGTTGTGGCTGAGATGGCAGGTGTTGCCATAGACGGTGGGTTGCCTTATACTCGAGGAGGTAGTGAAGGAGGGGGGAGGGAGAGGTGATCTGACAATGGTCACAGGGGGTGTGCGCCGCGCCTGGCCGGATTTCCTGGATACAAGGAAAGCTGAGGTGGAGGCGGTGTAGGTGGTCACGTAGGGGGGGCGACGGATAGGTCAAGGGAGAGGGTTGTGTGGTGTGACTGCAGCGTGACAAGTGGTGGAGGGTGACGGTGGCATGTGAAGGGCAGTGGAAGCAGACCTCGGTGGCAGCTCGTTGGTTGCTGAGGCTTGCATGGTTAGGAAGGGAGGTGTGGGCGACTATACAGCCGCGTGCAGCCTGTAGAATAGTGGTGTGGAGATGGATGTTGTCCAGTGGCTGGGTTTCTTTGAAGATCTGGATGGAAGGTGAGGGGAGTGATGCCCCAGGGAGGGTGAAGAGCATTGCAGATGGCCGCTAGTTAAGCCTCGAGGCAGCTGGCATCATCATGGAGGCGCCAGTCTTGTGAATTCTCCGCTCATGAAGGTGGTTCCAGCAGCTCCCATGTCACGTGCTTGAACATGGTAACGGAGTCTGGGGTCGTAAGGTTCTCCATAACGTGACACTTTTCAAGGCATACTCCCACACTCCCACTCCCACGTTCTCCCCACGCACCATTCCCTCACACACACACACACACACACACACACACACACACACACACACACACACACACACACACACACACACACACACATCACGTATCTATCTTCACCTTCCCTTCACCCTCGAAAACAACTCCGTCCCAAGTGTCCTTCCTGGTCTTCATGGATTTGCCTTTCCACACGTGGCTGTATGATCAGTCTTGTCAAGATGCTCCACACACACACACACACACACACACACACACACACACACACACACACACACACACACACACACACACACACACACACACACACACACACAGGCAGAGGAGGGAAAAAACAGTCCTTTGAAGTGCCGTAGAGCTAGGGACACACCAGTCAGTCACTCAAGAAACAGTCTCCTATTTCCTTGTTGTTGTTGATCTGTAAGAAGAAAAATAAGAGTAAATGGATGAATGTTATAACTGAACAGCCAATTTAGGTTCAATTTAAAGTGGTGTGCGTGTATGGACTGAAAATATCGTCGTTAATCGTTGTATTGGAAGTAATTGTATATCAGTGGAAATTAATGACGTTCATCTTTGTGGTTTGAAGTCGTAGTCTGAAGCTCATGGATGTTGTTTAAGTAGATTAAAACCTCTCGCTGTGGTATTGAACTTTGATTAAGAGAGAGAGAGAGAGAGAATTGATTTTTGAACGTGAAGGATCTCATGGTCTTCACAATTAGGCAGAGAGTCCTTAAAAGAGACCCAGGAGAATGTGTACAGTGTGGTCAACAAACTGACTTCACCTCCACCACACGCACGACCCGTTGAGGTTCAGTGTTATGTTTTTTGTTGTTTTTATTGCTTACTTCTAAACGTGCAATGCAGACATAAATAATAACACGGAGGCATGAGCGAACAGCAGTAAATCATAGTGTGTGTGTGTGTGTGTGTGTGTGTGTGTGTGTGTGTGTGTGTGTGTGTGTGTGTGTGTGTGTGTGTGTGTGTTGCCCTCCTTGCACGTCATCCTTTGAATTAGTGATGGTACACAACTAAGCAAAAGGTTTATCATACTTCCGCGAGGCTTCACTTTTGCTCTTTCACACACACACACACACACACACACACACACACACACACACACACACACGTCCAAGCAGGGGGAGGGAAGGTGGTGGTGGTGGTGGTGGTGGTCTTGCAATACAAACATGTGTGCCAGAACGCGCCTCATTAACGTATCACTAACTCACAAACGTTATACTTACTCAAATATGTGCTGCTGCTGCTTGTAAGTGTATGTGTGTGTGTGTGTGTGTGTGTGTGTGTGTGTGTGTGTGTGTGTGTGTGTGTGTGTGTGTGTGTGTGTTTGTGTGTGTGTGTGTGTGTTCTGGACTCACCCACACCCACCACACTGCAACATTTGAACACAGTGATCCAGGAAGTAGTACTGAAGGTGGTGAATTATTGATATTTCATTAATAACTCCAACACTTCATTGTACACTTTTCAGACAATTTATAGAAAGGTGTAACTCAAGAGATTACAATCATTTCCTTTCCCTTCCTTCCTTCCTTCCTTCCTTCCTTCCTCGTCCCCTTGAGTGGCTTGTAACACGTGCAGGAAGTCACTACTATATAGGCACGCCCACACTCACACTCACAAGTTACGTGCTTTTAATGATAGTAATAATAATAATAATAATGATAATAATTAATGAAGTCATCCTGTTACGTGTTTCGCCTTCAGATTCTTAAAACCAAGAGTGTGGGTTAGAGAGAGAGAGAGAGAGAGAGAGAGAGAGAGAGAGAGAGAGAGAGAGAGAGAGAGAGAGAGAGAGAGAGAGAGAGAGAGAGAGAGAGAACAAAAAAATACCACACACATAGGTCAGGATTTAGGTGTGAAGTGGTGGTTTAGAGTGTGTAAAAGATAAGGTATACAGCTTTCTCTCTCTCTCTCTCTCTCTCTCTCTCTCTCTCTCTCTCTCTCTCTCTCTCTCTCTCTCTCTCTCTCTCTCTCATTTACTTTACAACACTTAGCATACTTTAGAAACACGACTATCTTGTATTTATCTGTGAAATGTGAAAAAAAATATTTATATGCTACATAACGAACTCGTGACTCATTGAACAACTGTGAAGAGATGTGAGTGAAATGACTTACAGAGGATGTGGTGGTGGTGGTGGTGGTGGTGGTGGTGGTGGTGGTGGTAGTGGTGTGTGGGGCAAAGGGGGGTGAGGGAGGAAGGACCTGACTCATGTAATCCGGGGACGAAGAAGACAATGAGTGGAATCTGCAGTATTTTTTTTTTTTTTGTATCCATTTATGTATTTTATTATTTTTATATTTTATTTATTTATTTTTTCAATTTCAAAATCATCTATATATGTATCTGACCGTTCAGTTCACCGAGACAGCACATCAAGTCAAGTCACAATCCATTTTTCACCATCCACATACAGATCACACTCCTCCTTCCACTCATACCCTGCACTCCCCCTCGCACGCATCCACACACCCACATACCCATTGCTATAGTACAAATTTCCTTCCTGTTGTGGTCATATTGCTGAACATTAATGAATCACTACATCTACGAGGACCCAAAGTACGTAGGAGGTGGAAGGAGAGTTAAGGAGTAAAGGACGTGGGTATTGAAGGGAATGTGAGAAGGAAGAGTCTGTGGTTGACCGTAAAGATAGTAACATTGTTGTATACATATATCAATTACAAACAGACTGACGGAGGGACTGACAGGCAGGCAGATGGACGGACAGGTGAACAGGAAGGCAGATGGACACAAAATACTATTATACTGGAATGTAACACGAAATAACCATATAATTTGATGGTGTAGTAAGTGCATTAGTAGTAATAGTGGTTGTAGAATTAATAGTAATGGTGGTAGTAGTAGTAATTGTGAAGTACTATTACTACTACTATTACTACTACTTCTACTATTACTACTAAGGTCATGAAAATAATGGATCGTTTCGTTGAGTATATCCAAGAATCAGAATGTAGTATTTCTTGACTGCCTTCCACCAACAATTTTCCTGAGCGGCTTGGCTTGGACAGGAAACGTCTAAACAATTAAAGAGAAACACAGTCTATTTATGGTTTGGTGTTGTTAACTTGAGCGTGTGTGTGCGTGTGCGTGTGCGTGAGTGCGTTCTACTTATTTTTCCTGGATTTCGTGCACTATGAAGTGTATTAATTTTATTTTTTGTTTTTTCTTATTCTTTACTTCTTTTTTTTTTTTCAACATGCGCAAGACTAGCTGGAAAAAGAGATAATTTTTTTTCTATAAACCAATATACTCGAAGAAATAGATGTATTTTACCTTATCTTTGTGTGTGCGTGTGTGTGTGTCCGGTACAATACGTGGGGAGAGGTCAAGTCAGGTCATCTTGGTTTTCCCGTGTGATAGGTCAAAGCCAAGCCACGAGGTTGAAGCGGGACTTCCCATCAGATTGAATTTACAGTTTTATATGCAGTTTACTGAATAAAATTACACATGATGATATCCAAAGCATTTTCTCTCTCTCTCTCTCTCTCTCTCTCTCTCTCTCTCTCTCTCTCTCTCTCTCTCTCTCTCTCTCTCTCTCTCTCTCTCTCTCTCTCTCTCTCTCTCTCTCTCTCTCTCTCTCTCTCTCTCTCTCTCTCTCTCTCTCTCTCTCTTCACCTTCTGATTCATTGTCTTTTGTCTCGTTTGTTCTTATGTTCAAGTGACACTTCGTCCTGTGTGTGTCTTCCTCTCCTCCATACATGTGTTGTGTTGTGTATGTTATTAGTGTTGTTTAGGAGACACATGGAGACACGGAGACACATCACTGTTATACCACCACCACCACCACCACCACCACCACCACCACCACCACCATCACCATCACCACCACCACTACCACTACCACTACTAACAACAACAGCAAGAGTCACCAGGCCGCCCCACCACCTGGAGACGCACACAGCTGCAGGCTCCACACATGTGTACACATTGGACACACGCTGCCTGGGTGCACAGGTGTTGGGGGTCACCTGTGGAGGGGCGTGAGGCGGCTGTTGATTTGTTATGGAAGGGAAAAGGAAGTGGTGGAGGCGAGTGTATGTAATTAATTAACTTGTTATGATAGTATTTAATGACTGGTAATGATAATAATAATAGTAATAGTAATTATATAATGATATAAATTAATACAACTACTAAAATAAACTACAAATAACGTTAAAAATAGTTATACAATCATTGGAACGTAGTTTTGGGGGTCAATGCAATGAACTAGACCTAGGGGGGAGGAGGAGGGAAGGGGAGGGGAGGGGAGACCACACCAAACCCTGCCATCCCGCCCCCCTCCCCTCCCCTCCCCTTCCCTCTCCTTGTGCAGCGCCGCCCGTGACATTCCGTCAATATTACCAATACTGTAATTATGTTTTTCACGGCAGCGTTGCATCGGCGTGTTTCCTGACCAGCAGCGGCTCTCCATGCTTGGTGAGCCGCGCGCTAATTATACAAGGGATTGGTGCCCCCTTCTCTCCGTGGGGGGGTGGTGGGGGGTGGATTGGTGATGATGGTGAAGCTGTGGTGGTGGTGGTGATGAGTGATGGTGGTGATGATGAGAATTGCTGTTTTTTGGTGATAAATAAGCATCGATAATGGTGGTCTTTGATTAATGGTGAGGCTGTGAATGTGTTTATGATGTTGGTATTGAATGATGGTGATTGTTAATGGTGATAATGGTGACGACGGCTGTTTGATAATGACTGGTAATAAGTGGTGATTAGGACTGTGATGATCATAGTAAGTAATAATGATAATAATGTTACGTAATGGTGATTGTGACAACGATACTAATGACATAACAATGCGTAATAATGATAATAATAATAATAATAAAAATCGATAACGACGCTTTCTGAATTAAAAGCGTAATGGTGATAATAACAACTGTAGT
>JAPQNM010000016.1:11733779-11773779 GCA_029783475.1 Metacarcinus magister | reverse complement strand
TTGCTTGCTGTGTTTGTTATGCGTTTTCAGTTTGTTTTGCATTTTCTCTTTACTGCGGTGGCTTTGTTTGTTTGTTTGTTTGCTTGTTTGTACCACGTTTGCTGTTAGTTAGTCTGGCGAGCTGCATTTTCCATTTCTTTTGTTTGTAATTTTCTGTATATGTTCTGTTTTTATTTATTTATTTTTTATTTTTATTTTTTATTTTTTTCCTGTCTGTTTTGCGTTGTGTTTCTTCAATGGATATTCAAGTTGGTTTCTTTTCACAATGGGAGACCTTAACCCCCTCCCCCCTACCCCCCACCCCCCCAAAGGGCTCGGCGTCCGGCTGTGAGGGGCGTCTGATCCCCTACACAGATACCCGCCAGAGTCCCGACCTTTGTGAACGAGAGAAAAATAATGACTCGAAGCACTAAACCAGTTCCCGAGCGTGAAGCATCGACGGTCCTGGGCCCGGCGGCGGCACCTTTAGCGGCCTCGATGCTGAGAGAGCTTGTGGCTGGAAGATGAGACTGAGGCAGGGGGTGGGGGGGGGCAGGGTGAAGGGGGAAAGAAAGGTGGGTAGGGCAGTAGAACACCCTCTTTTTTCCAGGGAGTAGTAATCAGGGCGTCATTTATAACCCTGAGCCTGAAGCCGCCCTCACCCGTCCTCCGCCTTGCTGCCGCTGTGTCTTTACAGCACCAATGGCTAAGTCCGCGGCTCAGGACCAGCCACACGGACCGATTTGCTTTCACTGTCTTGCCGGGAACCCTTTGAAGGTACAGGACAACGCGACACACTCCAAGCACGCCGCAGAGCTTCCTCCTAAGAGCCAAGGTTGTCCCGGTACAGCTGTAGTCCCGACTCATGTTCCCCAGTGTGAGCAGGTAGCTGGGGTGCAAGGAGGCTGCGTGAGGATCAAGGAGCCGCGTTACGCCCAAAAGGGGTTATAAATACACTGTTCCGGAGGCTGAGAAGGTTAACATTTTTATGACATGTTCAAGAGGTGTTTGATGTGGCGGCGGCGGCGGCGGCGACTCCCTTCTCCCCCCTACCATGTTAAGGTCCTTGCCTTCGTAGCGGATTCATACCTAATGCTCACTGTCACCGTGGCGCCGCCTTCCTCCCTCCCTCCCTCCAGCAGGCGAGGCGACGCCACGCTCGTCACCCGTTCCCCCCTTGACTCTAAAGTTGCGTCGAGTCACTTCAGGAGTGTTTTGCAGGTTTTCTGAACCAACTTGAAGAAGTGATGAATGCCAAGACAGGAAAAAGATGAGGTCATGTGGAACAAACCAGCGCACGACCCGCACCGCCGCTGCCCTTCTCTCCCCTTCACCCGCCGCCTCCTGCCTTTCTGCCCTATTTTCCCCGCGAGAGAAACATAATAATGAGAGAAAGAGAGAGAGTGGAATGGCTTTTTTGAGTGGTGACCTGGCGTTGAGCGAGGCGGCGAAGATGTTGTATTGAGCTGCGCTGTATCGTGCGGCGGCGGAACCTGTGACTGGCGGCGGCCTACTGCCTCGTAAACTGACCCCGCCGCCGCCTCCCGACCCCTGCCCGTGGCCGCGACTTGGGCCTCATGGTTTGGTGTTGCTCGCCGTCACGGACACGATCATAGGAAGTAACTCTCTAGATCGCCGCACCGAGGCCACGTTGGTTCCCGTCGGGTGGGCCTGCAGGTGATGGAAGCCCAGGTGTTGTGGCGAGGCTGCCGCGTGCCGCTCAGCGTGGCCGGCGGTGCGAGGCTGACGGGCGGCGCTCGTAGTGTGTCGCCTGTTTGGCAATGGTGGTGGTGATGGCGGTGGTAGGAGGCACGGAGACACGAGGAGGGAGCACCAGGCCAGTGCACGCAAAGATTATCCAGGAGGCAGATAGATCACCAAGACGTGGATGTATGGTGGTGGTGGTGGTGGTGGTGGTGGTGCAGCTCAGTCACCTCGCACACCTTATGATAAACCGCGCTATCAACAGGGCCACGGGGAGTCACGCCCACACCAGGCCGTCCTTGTCACTTACGACTCAATACAGATGATGATGATGATGATGATGATAATGATAATAATGATGATGAGAGCATGAATAGATAGCAAAGAAGTTTTTTAAAGAACAATTATTAGGTATTAAGTACACTAAAAATACACATGTAATTAGGGAAGAGCAGTAAATCAAACATTATATGCCGTGACGAATATATAATTGTTTCACGTAATGCAGCAAACTTATTATACGAAAGAAGTAGACGCGGTGGTGGTGGTGGTGTGTTTGTTTGTAATGGCGGGAAAGACGTGTTTTTCTGACGCTGTGTGTCTGTCTGTCTGTCTGAATAAACGTGTGTATACCATTTCCTATGTGCAGTTTTGTTTTTTGTTCGCTCTCGTGGCAGAGGTGAAGGCCAAAAATGCTTTATCGGGTCAGGTGGGGTTGGCAATACCGCTCGCAAAGACCCCGACGAGGCCACGGACGGTAAGCCCATCAAAGCTTTGTGTCCCGCGCGCCCTCGACACCAAACATTTCTGAACACAATAACTAAACATTCCCGCGCGTGAAGGGGGACTCACCCAGCAAATTAGTGATTGGATGTTAATGTGTTTTGATGTCGTGTGTTCAGGTAAGCAACGCCCTTTGTGTGGTGGTGGTGGTGGTGGTGCGGTGGGGGGCGGGGACAGATGGGCGGAGGGTCTGTGGTGATGTTATAGTGGTGCTAGGTTGTTGGAGTGGTGTTGTGGTGTAAGAATGGTGTTGGTGTACAGCTGCGACGGTGGTGATGGTGATGATTGAGGAGGTGGTGGTGGTGTTGTTGTCTGGCACTGTGCTGGTAGGACACCTGGTGGTAATGGTGCAGTAGTGCGGGTGGTTATGCATGCTAGTCATTCATGATACAACCACTTTGAATAGAGGTGTGGTGGTGATGGTGGTGTTGACCTCTGTGGCTATAGTGATGGTGGTGGTGGTGTTTGAGTGGGCGGTGTGTTCCCTCCCAGCTTCACGGAGTCACCCACAAAAAACACACACACTTTAATTGTTTGAACAACTGTCAATGAGCTTACCAGTGATTAAACTGATTAAGTCCTGAACTAAAAAGCTTACGCCGTGCCGTGTGTCATTATTCACTCGAGGTACATTGATAAGTAGCGGCAGAGCTTCCAGGAACGATGGATAGAAGGGAGGCAAGAACCATTGTGACAGCCTGGCGCGTGGTGGTGGTGGTGGTGGTGGTCGGTGCCTGCTGGTGGTAATGGTGGCGGCGGAAGATACAGCGTGAGGTGGGAGTCTTGAGGAGCACAGACGAGCCTTGTAAGTAACGAATCTGGCTGAGAATCAATGATGTGGCAGCGAGGCGTGACGTGCAGCACTGGTCCCACAGCGGCGGTGTTTGTGCGGTGCTGTAAATCGCGGCAATCAGTCGTATGGTTTTCCCTGGAATTGTTACACTGTTCGAGGCGCCACAACTATACACAAACAAAGCGTGGAATTCTTTACAACACACTGGCAGAACGCACTTTGGTGGAAATGGTAGTCATGATGGTCTCTGTGGCAGAGAACATTTGTATTTTTGATAGTTATGAAAGTAGTGGGAAGGACAGGTGTGTGTGCGTGTACACGTGTACACTGAACCTTTACCTGTGTGTTCAGTATTAGGAGAAGCTTGACGATAACGAAACAATGCAACACAGACAATATTACCACTAATTAGAAGTTCCTTCTGAAGACATAATGCTAAAGAATCACGAGTACTGTAGAGGACAGTGGTGAAGCCAGCATGCGGGCGCGGTGCCTCGGGCAAGTCAGGCAGGACACGCCCACAGCCGCCCATGCATCACGCTGCTCCGCCCGTGACGCCCCGCGCACAAAGTTCCGTCATTAATCTCCGTTAAGGCTAAGGCTCAGGTAAAAACATAGATTTATGAATATTTTGTACGAGCTTTGTGCACGAAACCCAGGTGAGTGAGTGAGGGGGGAGGTGAGGGCGTTGCCACAATGTTGGTTTGCTCAGTAACCAATGAAGCTTTAAGGAAGGAGAGAGGGAGGGCGTGCAGACAGTGCCCAGGATGCAGGGTACACGCGGTGCCCGGGAGAACATGATGCCTCGCGCTGCCTTCATGCCTCGTGGCATCTGAAGGCCATGTGGTGGAAGTTCTTCACCTTCCTCGCTCATCTTGGCCACCACTTAAAGTGTGCGTCGTCCACGAACGCTGCCCCGCTGGTGTCCCCCCTCGCCCCCGCTGGTGTCCCCACCCTACCCGAGACACGCCGCCCAAGATAAACACCAGTTGACAAAGAGAGTAGGCCGATTACCGGGGCCTTGGAGCAGCGTGTACAGTAGATAAGGGAGAAGCAGACAGGAGGCGAGCCGCGGACAGAGGAAGAGGCTCGGGGCGGGCGGCTGTCACGGCTCAGGTCCGCGATAACGAAGAGCTTCCTGATGGACGCTAATTATAGCAGCCTGGCCGACCAAGCCTTGCCGCTCCCCTAGGCAGCGGGAGGCCTCGATACTGTGCGAGTGAAGGTCGAGAGAGAAGTGTATTTATCACTTGCTCTTTTCCTACCACTAGCCTCTCCCTCTCCCTCTCCCTCCCCTCGGTACAAAGGGCAGTAGTGCAGGGTAGGACCAGCGGACTCCAGCTCATTCGGAATAAACTGAGTTAGGTCAAGAGTCACGAGTCGCTCGTTCCCTTGCCTGACCTGGCGGTATGACTGGCTCTTTGGGCAACACTGAGGACTGTGGTCTGGATTACGGCGGTGGTGGGGGTGGTTATGGGCGGCGAGGTTGTGTACGGGACTGTTCCGGTGGGAATGGTGGCGGGCGTGTTTCGGGTGGATGAGTGCAGCGGGAGGGCGGGTGACGGCAGGTGAGTGGTGGGTAAGGGCTTACAACCACCACCAGGAGGAGGAAATAAAAGACAGTCAGCCTCACTCACACATACACACACACAAAAAAAAAAAGAGGCTTCGGCCGCTACACAGTGCTTCCTGGCGGTCGTATATATAAAGCTTAAGTAGCCAGCAGTAAAATGAGGCCGTCCAGGGATGGGATGGAGGCCGCAGAGCAGGTAGTCGAGACTTGATCTGCCGTCGTCTGTGCCAACCATAAAGTCACTTGTTCCGGTGCTGAATGTGGCAGGTCCCGTCCGTCGCTACCTGTGTGTCCGTCCGTCTGTCCTTACCGTCCACCGCCCTCTTGTGAAGCCCCGCCCTAGCTTGTTTCCAGCCCCGCGTTCCCCTGTCTGTCTTTGAGCTGTCATCGTTCAGGCGTCTCGGTCTAGTGTTTCAAGTGTAACTACGTATGTATGTGTTTTTAGGTGTGTGTGTGTGTACTGTCTGTTTGGGTGTCTTTGTTTACTTCTGTCCCTCTGATAGTGTCCTGAGGCAGGTGTTGATCTTTCTCCTGTCACCTCACCTGTCTGTATCAGGTCACCATCTGGCCGTCCGTCTGTCCACTTGCCTGTCCGCCTTCCCCATGCCCCCGTCTCTTAGGATTGGGGGAAGATTTATTGATTTCCTGTTTGTCGGCATAAATAAATACATAAATAAATGAATAAGTGATCCGGTTAGTGTACATCTGAGAACTAACTTTTATTTTCTTTATTTTCTTTCAGGTAAGTAAAAAACAACAAAAAAAGTGGAGGGAAAGAAAGAATGGCAGCAACTGACCGGCGGCGACCTATCCAGTGCATCTGTACGTAGACGAGAGAGACAGAGAGAGAGAGAGAGAGAGAGAGAGAGAGAGAGAGAGAGAGAGAGAGAGAGAGAGAGAGAGAGATGTGTGTGTGTGTGTGTCTGTCTTTGAAACCTCCTTTTATCCAGCCATAGAGCGGCCTCAGGAATGATTGGATAGGCGGAAGGAGCTTTGGATTCCGCATGAGCTGAACAAAAGCGAGGCCTTGAGCCCTAAGCCTATCCTTTCACGCCTCCCCCCCCCAACCCCACCACTCCCAACCCCCAATGCCCGCCCTTGGCCAAACACGCCCCAGGTAGCCCACACACACACACACACACACACACACACACACACACACACACACACACACACACACACACACACACACACACTACACATGTGACATTTTTCTCATTTACTCTTACACACCTGTAAGTCCCACATACAAGCACCTGACGCCCCCCCCCCTACACCCCCAACACCTGTCATGCCCAATTAAGGTATGTCCTCCACCCACACACCTGTATACACACTTACACACCTGTTAATCCCCTCGTACCACCCACACACCTGTTATTTCCACCCCCAATTTTCTCCCTCCACCCTCACCCCCCCAAAGCCCCCCTCCCTCCCCCCCCCCTTACTATTGGCAATCTCACGTATTCATAGAGACGCTTCCCAATTTTCAAGTTTGAGCTAATTAATTAAAAGTGAAAGTAGTTGAATTAAAAGTCCAGTTTCTTATCTCAGTAATGATGGAAGCCTGTCTGTCTGTCTGTCCTGTACACACACACACACACACACACACACACACACACACACACACACACACACACACACACACACACACACACACACACACACGATGCTCACTTTCCAAACATTGATCATCTCATTCTTGCTTTTCTTGTTTACTCAGTGATACTTACACTGTTCACTGCCTTCCACGACCCTCCCTACTCTCTCTCTCTCTCTCTCTCTCTCTCTCTCTCTCTCTCTCTCTCTCTCTCTCTCTCTCTCTCTCTCTCTCTCTCTCTCTCTCTCTCTCTCCTGTCATTGTATAGACGTTCGAAAGTGAATTGGGTTTCATATTCGCGAAGGTAAAAGAAAATTGTAGCTTTTTGATTATTATGTTATTGCCAGAGAGAGAGAGAGAGAGAGAGAGAGAGAGAGAGAGAGAGAGAGAGAGAGAGAGAGAGAGAGAGAGAGAGAGAGAGAGAGAGACGAGAGAGACACAAACACACACTTACACGATAATAATGATAATAATAACTAGTAACAACAATCAGTAATAATAATAATAATAATAATAATAATAATAATAGTAATAGTAATAATATTAATAGGAACATAACCTTACATATGCTTGCCTAATTAATGTGTTTAGTGCTATTATTTTTTGTATTGTATTGGCAGCAGGGAATTATAGAAGCACCGGTCGAGGGGAAGAACTAGAGAGAGAGAGAGAGAGAGAGAGAGAGAGAGAGAGAGAGAGAGAGAGCGAGAGAGAGAGAGAGAGATAGATAGATGGGGGGGGAGGGGGGGCAGGCAAACAAACAGACACACAAAGGCAAGAATGTTGCTCACACACTAAAAAAAAAAGTATATATGTATATGTTTAAGATCTTGCCTTGCACATACCCACCACGCCCCGCCCCGCCCTGAGTTGCCCCGCGTTGCCCCAATCTGCCCCACCCGGAGTTGCCCCAATCTTCCCCGCCCTATTTACCTCCGCCGCTGTGGTAACCTTTCCCCAACACCACCCACGTCATCACCACACTCACCACCACCACCACCACCACCACCACCACCACCACCACCACCACCACCACCACCACCACCACCACCACCACCACGCCCCACGTCAGTCCGCCCCGTACAGTAAGTGGCTGGGGACTTGAATAATGCCAAAATGTACATGTATTATTCTGTAGGGGAGGGGAGGCGATGGCTGGGCGGCTCTCTGGCTCTCTGGTTCTCTGGTTTACAAATTTCCAGTCTCAAGTGACCTTAACTTATATATATTTTTTTTCTTAATTTCGTGTTTAATCTCTTGTTTTTTTTTCTCTTTTCTTTCCCTCTGTCTGATTTATGTTTTTCCGTTTTTTTTTCGTTTTTTTTTTTCGTTTCCCCTCGTTTTACCACAAATCATCTTTGACTTTATTTATTTATTTGGTTTTTTGTCGTTGTTTCTTGCGATGTTTCCAGTTTTTTTTCTTCATATATCTATATATTCTTTTTTCTTTTTTTCCTTTTACACTCGAATTCAGAGTAGCGAAATATATATTATACATTTTCCTTCTTCCTTCCTTCCTTCCTATCGGGTAAGCAAGGAGGAAGACAGATAAGGGGGGGAGGTAGGCAGGGAGGGAAGTGGGGGTAGGTAGGTAGGTAAACAGAGGGGGGGGTGAGGTAGGTAGGGAGGTGGGGGGGTTAGGGAGGAGGCCTATTGCTGTTACATAATGAATACGTTTACATGTAAGTCTTCGTTTAGGCCTATGCATGTTAGAGAGAGAGAGAGAGAGAGAGGAGAGAGAGAGAGAGAGAGAGAGAGAGAGAGAGAGAGAGAGAGAGAGAGGAAGTTATTTTCTACTACTTGCTATCATTGAACCGAGAAAGTCAAGAGTAGTAGTTGAAGCGATGTTAGTCCTCCTCCTCTTCCTCTTCCTCTTCCTCTCCCTCTCCCTCCTCCTCCTCCTCCTCCTCCTCCTCCTCCTCCTCCTCCTCCTCCTCCTCCTCCTCTTCTTCCTCCTCCTCGCCCACCTGCTTCCTGTCTTCTCTTTTTTCCCTCCCACGCCAGGCTGCCTCCCTATCCTCCCTTTTTTCCCTTATCCCTTCCAATTACCTATTTCCCTCCTCCTCCTCCTCCTCCTCCTCCTCCTCCTCCTCTCTTGCCTTCCACTCCACTACCATCACCACTTCCACCTACCTATGTATCCACCACCACCACCATCACCACCACCATCACCACCCTATTCCGTCAAGGCCAGCACCACCATCATTTGTCATTTTTATCATCATCATTCTCTTCCCCCTTATCCTCGCCGTCCTGCCTCATCACCCTCATCACCATCCCGCATCACCTCTTCCTCATCACCCCCGCCCCCCTGTCACCCCCACCCTCGACCTCGCTCCCATCCCATCCTCTATCAGCTATTGTATTCCATTTAATTTTCCTCTCTTCTCTTCTTCTTCTTCTTCTTCTTCTTCTGATGATGATGATGATGATGATGTTGATGTTGAAGCACCACTACCACCACCATTATCACCATTATCACCATCACTAATACTGCCTTGCATACATAGGTTGAAAGAAGCACCTCCACCCACACCCACCCACCCACACCTCCACCCACTCAGTCACTCACACGCCCACACCACTGCGGCGTTTGGGTGACTGTGAAATGAGTGATGTTAAATTGAATCTGTGGAGAGAGAAACACACACACACACACACACACACACACACACACACACACACACACACACACACACACACACATACACCCATCCATAACCTCACTCACTCCTGTATTCACTGAGCCGAATCACATGTACACGAGCAGTTACATGCATACATACATACATACACAGGTAGGTATACACACACACACACACACACACACACACATCTTGTAATGGCGGCAGTGAGGACTCAGTTATTTATTTCTCTCTGAGGTTATCCATCTTTTTAGACAAATTGCTTCTTTTTCTTTAAAGTGATAACCTGGAACACCAACTTTCCCTCTTGTGACTTCTTGGAGCAGCTCGCCTTCTTCCCCTTTAAGTGGGCTCCCGCGCCTCCCTCCCTGGAGATAAGCTTCCTTCCCCTTTAAGCCAACCCTCTATCTCCTTTAATGCGACTTTTCCTCACCTCCCTTTTCTACCCTTTAATAATGTTTTGTTTTTTTTTAGTTCATTTTCATCCTCACATCATTCCTCGTATTGTTTGTCTACTGTTGTATATGATTTTTTTTTTTTTTATTATTATTAATGTGTATATATATTTTTTTTCTTTCTTTCTTTTTGTTGGAGTTTAATTTGTATAAAGTGTTTTTTTTCCTCACCTCGTGCCGCCGTTACCTACCTGGCTGACTGTCTTGACCTTAGCCAAGTTTTATATAAGGGTTTTCAGCGTTAATTAAAGTTTATCTCACGTGACCTTATTTCATTTTATTTTTTTTATTTATATATATTTATTTTTTTTCGAAACTATTACATAATCTTGTCTGCAGAATGTTTATATATAATTAGGGTTTTATTTATATTTATTTATTCCTATTTTTTTTTCCGTTAAATAAAGTAAAACGCTCTTCACAAATATTTTCTTTCTTTCTCTTCTCTATTAAAGAAAGAAAAAAAAAAACTTCGCTGGTGTATTTTTAGCTTTCTCTCTCTCTATCTTATGTGAAGGAAACTTGGTCTTAATTTAAAACATGCATATGATCATAACCCAACGTGTTTCCCATGCCAAAAGGTTATACATAGACGCCTCTGTGTGTGTGTGTGTGTGTGTGTGTGTGTGTGTGTGTGTGTGTGTGTGTGTGTGGCGCCGCGGTCAGTTATGCGAGACGGGCCGCCAAACTAAGTGGAAAAACGGACTAAGAATGCGAGCAGGACAGCCGGGGAAGCGAGTCCTCATGAGCCGGATTAGCGAAGACGATCCGGGTGAGCGAGAGGACAAGCAACCGGCATGGAAGGCTTCAAGCGTGGTGGTGGTGGTGGTGGTGGTGTGGTAGTGAGTGTAATGGTGGTATTTAATGTGGTGGTATAGTGATGTAGGAAGTTGTATCTAGTGAGAGGGTAATAGTAGTAGTAGTAGTAGTAGTAGTAGTAGTAGTAGTAGTAGTAGTAGTAGTAGTAATGGTGTTGAGTTGAAAGTCGTGATGGTTATGCATTATTAACATCGGATATTGTGATGCATTGCGTTTGTTTTTTTGATTGCGTGCACTCCAGGTTAAGGACAGACCACCTAGTATGGACGCTAAGGTCTGTGTGGTCTGAGTTTCTAAGTAATTCAGTGTAATTATCTCTCTCTCTCTCTCTCTCTCTCTCTCTCTCTCTCTCTCTCTCTCTCTCTCTCTCTCTCTCTCTCTCTCTCTCTCTCTCTCTCTCTCTCTCTCGTATTGGATAGTCTTTGCGTCCGTGTCCATGTTTTGTCGTGGCGGGGCAGCGTCGGGGCGTGGAGGGAAGGGTCTGGTAGCACAGAGGCGGGGCAGGAACGTGACCCTGCCAGGAATGAGGCAGTGCACCACAGGCACAAGTCATGGCGGTGGGCACGTTGACCTTGACCCAAGGACCTTCTGTGTCCCCGGAAATGACGTGAAGTTCTCAGTGTTGGTGTCCAGAGTCACCTGGAGAGGACTGGTGCCCGCGGGGGAAGGAGGCAGGTGACGCAGGCAGGAATAGAGAGCTGATGGAGACAGGAATGCCTCTCGGATGGTACAGGTTTAGGGTTGAGGCGTCTTGTGTGTGTGTGTGTGTGTGTGTGTGTGTGTGTGTGTGTGTGTGTGTGTGTGTGTGTGTGTGTGTGTTTGATAGGTGGGCGGGGGAAGGCTGTCTAGGGGTGGGTGGTGTAGTAGGGTGTGGGAAGGGGTCCGGGTCTGAGGAAGGCCTGCCCGTGCACCATCTGTTGGAACTCCCTTGTATCAGAATCCCGCGGGTGACGCCTCTGGGTCGTCTGGTATCCAGCCGCTGAGACCGTCAGGGGCTGAAGGAGTGGCCTTCACCCCCTCTAGTCGCGGCGGCGGTGGACCGTGTAGCTGAGTGGGGGTTGTGGGGGCAGTCCTTGACGCCCCGGGGCTCACACACACCACGTGGAGGACAGGCTTGGGTGCAGTGGGCGGGCAAGGCTCGGGGCGGTATAGGTTGACGTTAAACATGTGTGTGGTCGCCTTGAAGGTTTATGTATTGTGAATTGTAATGAAAATTGTGACGAGCGGCTGCCAGCGGCTCATTCTTGACTACTTGACTACGAGCCACCAACTGCTGCGGAAGGGTCGGGCCCTGCGTGGCTTCCTGCCGCCTGGGACGCGGCCTCCTCCACTCTGACTTCTTGCTTCATATCTGTCTTAAACCTGCATGTTCCTGGGGAGTAGCTTTGAAGCCTCGCTCTGACAACCTCACTACCCACCACTTGTGTCCTTTGTCATCTGAAATATGAAAACCTGCTCCTTCCGCGTCGAGACTCAGCGCCGCGACCCTCCCTGGCAACAACACCCAACCCAGCAGCGTTGCACTGCCTTCCCTTACCCACCCACCGCGCCCCTGGCTCTCCTAGGCCTGCAACGCCCTGCCTCACCCTGCCTCGACCACCATTCCTCCGTTTACCCCCGCGCCGCCGTCACCATATGGCGTGGTGCCCGGGGTGCGCAGGCCCGCCGAGTCACCGCCCACCCACTTCGCCCTCTCCCCGTCACTAAGCTGTTATTCCAAGTCTGCCTTCCCTCACCAGGCTTACAGGAGGACAGGAGGGAACGAATTCACAGAGAGAGAAAGATTTTCCTCCCTTGAGCCGGTAAAGAATGAATTTGAGGAAGAAGACAAATACACTCTTAAGATTGAAGGTCTGTCTATATTTTGCGTCCTCGTCCGTGCCCGGCGAGGAAACATTTAGGACGGTGCTCTGTGAGACTCTGTAAGACATTTCCTTGTTTATGCCGAGAGACGTGAGACAGGCGCGTTAAGTTTACAAGTGTCTGGCTCGCTTCAGGCTTGGTGGTGGTGGTGGTGGTGGCGATAGTAGATAGTGGTGGTGGTGGCAATACTTGTGGTGTTGGTGATGGTGGTGGTGGCAGCAATACTAGTGATGGTGGTGATGGTGTGGTAACGGCCGTCATGGCTTCCTCTTGTCCCATTCACAGCTAACTTTATCCTCAAACAAAAACAAGGAAAGAAAAAAAAAGTGGGACGCGTTGCCCACTGTTTTTTGCATGTGTGTGTGTGTGTGTGTGTGTGTGTGTGTGTGTGTGTGTGTGTGTGTGTGTGTGTGTGTGTGTGTGTGTGTGTGTGTGTGAACAATACACATGCCTGACAGCCGCGATGACCTCACCTGGCACCTGACTGTCAGTGTAAGGGCAGCTGTGGGTCACCCCGCCAGGAAGGTCATGCTGGGCCCTTTTTCACCTCCTTCAGCGCCTCCTGCGGGAAGACGCCGACTCACGGGTGTTTTGAGGACCTGCCTTGAGCCACCTGTAGAGACTAATTGTGTATGTGAGAGAGAGAGAGAGAGAGAGAGAGAGAGAGAGAGAGAGAGAGAGAGAGAGAGAGAGAGAGAGAGAGAGAGAGAGAGAGAGAGAGCCCCTAACCTTAGTCATTAACCAGAAGACCGACTGTTCGCCTTCAGGACATCAAATACTCGGCCTTCCATGACCTCGGCAGATCTTCCAGACACACTCGTTCCCTTCCTCACCGTTTCGTTCGTCCTGAGGGGAACATAGGCTGTGGCGGCGGCGGGGGTGTGGGTGGGGGTGGCGGGGGTGTGGGTGGGGGGTGGCGGGGGTGTGGGGGTTTGTGAGTGGGGGTGGCGGGGGAGGTAGTGGGAGGGTGACAGTGGGTTGTGTTGCTGGTGGAGGAGTAAGTTTTGAGGCTGCCTCCTTGTGGGGTTCCCTTTATACTTTGGCTGATGCAGGTATTGCTAGTTGGTGTTCCTGGGAGGCGCGGAGGAAATGGGGAGGTTTGTGATAGTGGTGATGGTGTGGTGGTGATGGTGTAGTAGTGATGGTGTGATGGTGGTGGTGGGGATGTTCCGTAGCCGCGGGCAGGGGAGAGGGCACAGTAGGGTCTCGGTTCTTCCTTCCCGACGCCAACACTCCCTGGATTCACGCCCTCCCACACACCTGCTGTTTGCTCACGGCCGGACCCTCCTCCCGGGTGCCCGCCTCTGCACACACGCACGGTATGCACAGAACGGCGGGACGCGTTACACAGCAAACCCGTAGTCCTCCCTCACACACGTGCACACACACACACACACACACACACACACACACACACACACACACACACACACACACACACACACACACACACACACCTCGCCACTACCTTGCGGGATTCTTTTGATCTATATACTGTGTATGTGTACTTCCATACACACACACACACACACACACACACACACACACACACACACACACACACACACACACACACACACACACACACACACACACACCAATGTGCCCCCTCGCTCACAGCCCCTTACGTCAATACCCTCTCACCGCTCTCTGGCCCTCACTCGTGTGCTCCCCGCGGCGTGCAGGCACAGAGGCGGCACAAACAGAGTGATGGTGTTTGTTCCAGGGCTGAGCCAACACGCGGCCCGCACGCCCCCGGCCTCTCCCCACACACCACGCAGGCGCCTAGTCCACCTACACCTCTTCCCTCTTTTATCTTTTTCGTCATTCTCCTCCTCATATTCCTCCAGCCATGGATCACTCTTGAGGCGGCCACCTGATCCTCTCCAGCTCAAGGTTGATTTAAAAACACCTGTTTTCTCCAAGATAAAATGGCGTTCCATTCTGTCAACAACGCCGATGGACACTGACGCTGCCCGACTGTTGGGTTCACTACTGTCAAGATGGGTTGCAGTCCCCACTGGTGTACGAGATGTTTTGGTATTCAGCATTTACGATGGTGAAAGTGGCATAATGGTGGTTGTGTTGTCGCTGTGTAGCATGATAAGTGGCAAGGTAGCGAGGCAAAGGTGACCCAGTGCTAGTCGGTCAGGCATCGCCATCAGCCTTTTTGAAAGGTCACAACGACTCTTGCTCTGAACAGAAAAAATGCACCAAGCATCTGGCTCGCGCGGGGATGGAGGGGAAGTAATCTGGATCCTGCCTCCTGCTGGTCAAGGCTCTCCTCCTCCCTTCACACCTCGCCCAGGGACGGTGCACACCTGAACAGGTTCATGCATATCATACACGGCGAGACTTGGCGAGGCTGAGTTGGGCCGGGAATGAGGGTCACCGTCAGGCCGCCACAAGAGACCTCAAGGAGCAGAGTTCTCGTCACAGCCCCGAGGCGTGGCGACCCCCGGCCCTCAGGCGGGGCCCAGCAGCGGCGGATGTGGGACCCCGGCGTCACTGTTTAGTCCCACAGCCAGACCCCCACGCCCACACGCTCCCACACCAAACACCCACACATCCTCTCAATACTCACCTTCTTCCCCTAACATACTACTCACTTTGATGACTAAATAGATGTAATCTTCCCTGTTGGTGGAACGATGCGTGAACCAGGCGGTGAGGCCCTTCTTGCCGACAGTAATGGCAGTACTCTGCACTTATGCACAACAAAGCTAAGACTTTCCTGAACCTCCCAGGGAACAACACTCATAGCAATCACTGCGAAACTGCAAGTGTTGGCTAACACGTGTGGACCAATATCCTGTGAGACCAGAGGCGTGTGTCCCTGAGGCAATGGGGTGAGGGAGGAAGGCAGGGCTGGCGGCAATAAGAAGCGGAGTGAAGTAGAACAACGCAGAGCTCCATTCAGGGAAGGATGGAAGGTGGCACGGAGCGAAAATGAGGAAGAGGGAAAAAATGGAAGAAGAAGGAATGGAGGCGAGCTGTGGAGGGTAAAGAAGAGGGGGGGGCCGGGGCCGGGGAGGGAGGAACATGAAGGAAGTCAGGGACAGGGGGAGCATGGAAGGATATGGGAAAAGAAGGTAGGGAGTGGCTGGAGGGGCAGGATCAGCCAGGGGCTGCAGGCACAGGGACTGAGGCGGAGGTAGTGGTTGAGGCGCCACCCCGGGCCAGGTAGAGTGTCAGACAATATTCCCAGGGGGCGTGTGACTTCCTCCTGCCGGCGTTGCTGCCGGAACTTTTGTTGCACACCTGCCTTGGTTTTGTCTGTCGTATACCACTAGTGCTGTGGCCGCCGCCGCCGCTGCTGCTGTTATTACCATGACTGTTCTCCACGGCAGTGCATGTGTTTCTTCTTGTTACATAAAACTTGCAATCCTGGGAAATGGTTTGCGCGTTTTGGGTGACATTGAGGCGTGGGAGGTGGGCTGCGCTGCACCTTGCCTCGCCAGGCTCAGGCTCGGGCAGGGAAGAAGAAAAGTCACTCCAGTAATATTTTTGGGTGGTAGTTCTGGAATCTACGAACTAAGAGGGAGAGGAAAGTGCAACCTTAAGAGTTATATCAGTGGTGCATCAGCCCGGGGTGTTCCTGAGGGAGGGAGGTTGTCTGCAAAATTACTATGATTTGTTATTCCCGGGAGGCGACAGTGAGGTGGGGTGGGGGGGCGTGAGCGAGGAGAAAGGGGTGTCACACTTTTGGTTTCGGGGTTTAAACTTGCCCTTGAAGCCCTCGGGTGGAGTTGCGGTGGTGAAGCGTAGTCCCGGGGGTGCCAGGGGCGGTGCGCGGCGGCGGCGGCGGCGGACCAGGGAACTCCCACCACGATCACTTACTTAAGGAGCGAATACACTCTCTCGCCGCCACAGGGCTCACTTCACCTTCCTTTTCGCCCGCTGGTGACTTACCTTCGTGCATCCATGTCACTTTTCCTCGCATTCATTTCGTTGCTATTTATATGTTTTTTCCCTCACTTTCCGCCTCGCAGACTGACGTCACCAGCAGGTTGACGGTTCGTGTGAGCGGAAATCCGTAATTCTAGCTTGGTAAAGTAGCCAGACAACCTCCGCCCGGCCCCTCAGCACCCTCGGCGTAATGACGTTCGAGGGTGTTCGGACTGTGTTTGAGAGTGGACGCAGGAACGCTTGGGTCGTGTCCTGCCATAGGCGTGTTTGAAGTGTGATGACAACAATGTTGATTGCCGGTGAAGGGTAACACGCTCCACTACATGCTGAGGTGTAGTTTGTTGCCTTGTTTTTCCCCGTTGCTTAGATGTACTGTAAACTTCATATACTTTGACCTTTCGTGTAAAGAGAACAGCCACTCGAAGGACTTGTCCGGGTTCTCCCCGGCCTGGTTACCACTACACCTGGGTGGCCGCGAGACATCCACTTTGCCAGATGCCTCACTCACTACTTGTCCAGGGACCTGCACCAGCCTGGAGGCCGTGGTGTTGGTGTGCTAATGACTACCAGCTGCACCAACTCTGTGACCTGTGACCGCCTTCACCAGGACTCGGGAACCAAACTTACTATGGCAAGGAGCAGCGCAGGACGTAGCCTGTGAACCTTGCAGGAGCAGTACATGTTTTGGTGGGCGGCCTTGATGCCCCACGGCATTGTTGTGGTAGCCAGGCATGACCAACTCCTAGGGTCCCCTACCCCTAGCCCCCCATCCCCCACCTCTCCACCCAGTACCAGTTTGGTGACTGATCCCCTGGCCAGCCCTGACCCCCCCGGGCACCGAGGCAGCACGAGGATGTCTGCTTGATTAACATGCTCGCCAGGTTCACTCGGGCTGTTTGCGCAACACACTCGTTATTAGGATGTCCCAGCCACCTTTTTAATGTGTCGTCCCATTAGGCACCGCTGCACTGACTTATTTCCTGACTTTCCTGGCTATTTAAATAACCTGTTAATCCAGTTGGTTGTTGGATAATGGTTACGAGTTGAAAGGACACAGCAGCAGCAGCAGCAGCAGCAGCAGCAGCAGCAGCAGCAGCAGCAGCAGCACAGTTACAAATGCAGCAGCATCAGTCAAATTCCTAAAGACGGCACCAACTTATTACATGATAAAGTGTAAGGAGGGCAGGGAAGGGGAAGGGGAAGGGGAAGGGGAAGGGGCGTCCCTGTGGCTTGAGTTCACCAGTACTCCTTCAGTAAATATAATCAGTCAGAGTCGGAGGTAAATGGCAGAATTTTTATGTGAGTGTGTACGTCATCGTAAGAGCAGCGTGATGAGCAGACGAGATGGTGGGGAGCCGTGCGGACGTGCGGACGTGGAGGATGTGGAGGATGTGTGTGTTGGAGGAGGGGACGACGGTCTTTTAGCAACAACCCACACTGTGTACATAATAAAGACAGTGTGTGTATGTGTGTGTGTGTGTGTGTGTGTGTGTGTGTGTGTGTGTGTGTGTGTGTGTGTGTGTGTGTGTGTGTGTGTACCTGCCTTGATCGCCGCGCCTCCCCCGTTCTATTGTTTTCCGCGGCCATCAGGTGACGTGTGCACGACTTCCATCTTTTTGCCAGACACATACACAGGACGCAGTGCCAGCCGCTATTCACGACACTTACACTATTATTGCACGGGGCTGATGGTGTGTGTGTGTGTGTGTGTGTGTGTGTGTGTGTGTGTGCGTGTGTGCGCGTGTGCGTGCTGCTCTCCGCACGCGCGCACATGCTTTTTGACATTTTCGTGTGTGCGTGTTTGCAAGAAAATTTAATTAAGTTTAATGCACTGATCATGAAGTGAGTGTTGAGTCCGAGGTGTTGCCGGCGGGCCGGCCCCGCGGCGGAGGCCGGAAAGAACCTGGCGGGTAATGCCGGAAAAAGTGAACTAATGAGAAACATCCTGACTCCAAGTGTCCCTCGCGGCGCCTCTGGAAAGGGACGGGAGGGTCAGGGAGAGAGAGAGAGAGAGAGAGAGAGAGAGAGAGAGAGAGAGAGAGAGAGAGAGAGAGAGAGAGAGAGAGAGAGAGAGAGAGATACTTGATCTGGACTAGGCCGTGAGAGCTTGAAGGATATGTGTTTTAGCAGTGAGAAAATCTTGGGAGTTATTCCGCCAGAAATGGGCGGCGTGGAGCAGCGACCCCTGTTAACCCCGGGGCGTGACCTTGCATGTGAGGGCGGCGCGAGTGGTGCCCGGGGCGCGGGGAGGCGGAACACACGGGCGTGCAATGAGGCCAGTGAGAGTTAAAGGGGCAGGAGACTGTGCTTGTTCCACACCACCACGACTCCGGCCGATCTTAAGGCAGGCTGGTTCTCTCTCTCTCTCTCTCTCTCTCTCTCTCTCTCTCTCTCTCTCTCTCTCTCTCTCTCTCTCTCTCTCTGTGCTATAAGGGCTGAGTATGAGTGTGGGGGGGTGGGGGGGGGCAGGAGGTCTTCCCAAATAAAGTCTTAAAGTAGACACGATCCGCCAGCCATCCTCCCACGATAACCAGGGGCGAAGGGCCGGCGTGCGGTGGCCGGGTCGTGGCGCCAGGCTCGGGTTCACGGCAAGAGGATGTAAAGTGGGAGGGTTCGACTCCCCGCAGCGCCGCGCCTCAGTGCTGCAAGAGGAAGGCAGGGGACTGTGAGTGGTGTGCGGAGGGGAATGGGGAAAGAGCAGGCAGGAAGAAATGGAAAAGACACTGGTTAAGACGCTGAGAGAGAGAGAGAGAGAGAGAGAGAGAGAGAGAGAGAGAGAGAGAGAGAGAGAGAGAGAGAGAGAGAGAGAGAGGATCAAGGAAGGGAATGGTGAAATACTTAGGGGCTTCAGGAGAAGGTGAGACGTTGTGTGTAAAGGTCGTGGCGTCACTGCCTGGCTGAGGTCACGACACGAACGATGAACAGCAGCAACAGTGTTAATGTAACCATCCCTTCCCTTCCCTTCCCTTTCCTTCCCTTCCCTTCCTCTATACACAGAAAAGGAAACAACGCCTGGTAAAGGAACACACACACACACACACATACTCACACACACACACACACACACACACACACACACACACACACACACACACGGAGAGGGAAGACGTGCCTCCCCCCTCGAGAACATTCTCAAGAAACAAGTCCTCTTTTGTTTTGCCAAGAGATGGAAAGGAATTGAGTTTGATCCCTAAAACCTAAACACTCAGCCACCCAGTCACGTGTCCTGACGGTCGACTCCTCCTCCTGGCGCCTCCTCCTCCTGGCGCCTCCTCCTCCTCCTCCTCCTCCTCCTCCTCCTCCTCCTCCTCCTCCTCCTCCTCCTCCTCCTCCTCCTCCTCCTCCTCCTCCTCCTCCTCCTCCTCCTCTTCCTCCTCGACCTTATCACCGAAGACGAAAACTATCACCTTCCTCACCACACATTTTTATTCCCCCCCAATACCTCCCTCCCACCCTCTCCCTCCTCCCTCCCACCGCCTTCCACACCTCCTCCACCTCCTTCTTCTCCTATACTTTGATCGTGGTGAAAGGTTAAGAAAAAGAGAAAGGAAAATATGGCTGTGTTTCCCAGTCGGTCGGGCAAATATTTTGGTGCGTGGTGGCGGGTATCAATATTTGTGGGGCGGGGAAGGAGTCCTGTTATTGTGAGGAGGTCGGCGTCAACAGCGGCGGGTCGGAGGGCGAGTTGCGGCTCAGGGTGAAGGAGGGAGTGCAAGGAAGGCGGAAGGGAAGGGGAGGGGGACACACTGCTATTCAGACTCATTTTCTTGCTCGACGCGGCGGTGTGTGTGTGTGTGTGTGTGTGTGTGTGTGTGTGTGTGTGTGTGTGTGTGTGTGTGTGTGGAAAGTGGGACTGCTTGTTGTTGTTGCTGTTGTTTGGTGGTGGTAATGGTGGTGGTGGTGATGACAAAATAGTAGTGTTTGAGGCGCACTTGAGGTTGGTGATGGTAGTGATTTAGATCTGTTTTCGTTTTGTATTGTTTATGGAGTATCTATGTCCGTTAGCTAGTCTGCCTTCCCTTCCTCTCTCTCTCTCTTTCTTTCTTTCTTTCTTTCTTTCTTTCTTTCTGTTTTATATCTTTAACTATAGTATACGCGTGGTCTTATATGGGTCCGTCTGTTACTCTTCTTATCTCTCTCTCTCTCTCTCTCTCTCTCTCTCTCTCTCTCTCTCTCTCTCTCTCTCTCTCTCTCTCTCTCTCTCTCTTTCTTTCTTTCTTTCTTTCTCTCTCGTCCCCCATCAGTCAGCATTGGGCATGAAATCGGCAGTTGAATGTCGGGTCTGGTCTGCACCCTCCCTACCGGCCATCACCAGCCCAGAAGGTCACCAGGAGGCTATTCATATTTATATTATCTTAACGGCGGCGCGGCTTTCACCCTTCCACCAACGACCCAGTGCCATCCAGCCTGGTTCGAACCCCACTTGTATGGCACCAGGCTAGCATTTTGGGTGTGGGTAAGTGTGTATGGGTGGGTGGAGGACTGCGTTAGGGAGTGTGTGGTGTGGATGGAGGCTGGAGTCACAGAAGAGTACTCAGGAAGTCGAATAGGATGTCGTGTGATGAATTCGTGAGGCCGTGATTAATTAGAAGGCCTAGGATGGAGGGGCGACAGGGTGGAGGGAAGGAGGGGCAGAGGTGGCTTTTCTATACCCTCTTACTGCCTCCCCTTTTTTCTTCCTCTCCTCCGCCTCTCAATCTATCTCCCTCCAGCCGGGTCCTCGCGTCCTTTGCTGTATAACAACGTCTATCTTTCCTTCATTCGTTACTCGCGTTTCCTCTCCTCCCGAGCATCTTGTCCTTTGGGTGAACTCTTTATTCTTGTGCTTCTCCCTTGGGTCTCTAATCTCCATCCCTCGTTTTCTCCGTTCCCTCTCCTCGTGGGTCCCTGGAGGTGCGTTAATACCTAAAGGTGCCGGGAAAGGGTAAAGAGGAGGCACTGTCTACGGTGAAGCTGTTGATGTTGACGGTCTCAGTGACACCATTTCTAACTTTGACGGATGCAAGAAAAGAGGAAGCCATTTGGAATCCTGGAAACTGGACTTTTGTGTATTATTTAGCCTAGTTTTTCTCCCAATTACTGGCAGTAATACCAACTCCGCTGCAGCCTAACAGTTTGCCTGTGTCGGCTTTTATCCTGAGTGTCTGCCATTAGCATGAAATGATGTCGCGTTTGGGGAGACTCTTCTGGGTGAGTCGGGGAGATCGTGATGGCGGAGAAGCCTTGAGAGGACGCGCGATGGAAAGGAAAGTGGTGGAAAGGGAAATAGTAGAGTGAGAGGAAGAGCAGCGAGGTGGAAAAGGGAAATAGTGTGAGAGAGGGCGGCAGGGTAAGCAAAAGAGGGGGAGGTGTACAGAGTGTGCGAAGGGACAAGACAGGCAAGGAAGCAGCAGCGAGGGGGAGAAAAGGCAGAGTGAGAAGAGTTGGAGAGTGAAGGGACATGTGGAATGCCGGGAAGTGTTTTGGGGCTTGAGAGGAAGAGAACCACCACGGCCGCTGCCTCCCATCCCGCCACCCTTACGGAGGGACGGAAACAAAGGCGCGTCTTACATTAGTTTACAGTACCTGCGAGGCCACCAGGCTTCAAGACCCGAGTCAAGTCAGGTAGAACTATACTGTGAATCCAGGAAAGTCTTAAGTCTGGGGGACACGGGGACGCGGCGCATCTGGGGGCCGCAGAGCCTTGTCCTCAGGGAAGCTGCTGCCCCACGATGCCCGGGAAATACACTTTATGAATATGAAAAGTGAAGATGGGAAGATTAAATGGAGTGTTCCGGGGACGACGGGCGTTTTAATGGCGGTGGGCGTTGTGGTTGTGTGTTTTTTATGAAGGCAGGTGTCTTGATGCCGTCTGTGTCCTAATAGCCGTAACAGCGGTGGTGAAAGCGGCGGCAGATGTCCTAATAGAGGCACATAGCGATGATGCTGATGTCCTGCTGGCGGCGGCGACGGTGCTGCTGCTGATGTGGTGGCGGCAGTGACTATAATGGGTGGCGTGATGACAACAGTGAGTGTCCTATGCGGGTGTCCTATCGCGGCGACGGTGTCTTAATGTTAGTGATGGATGGTGTGTGTGTGTGTGTGTGTGTGTGTGTGTGTGTGTGTGTGTGTGTGTGTGCACATGTGTGGTAGGTGTACTGATGTGAGCCGCGGGTGTCCTAGTGGGAATGGATGTCCATAGTGACTCCGCTTCCCAGCCACCCTCTGCCTGGCCGCCCCAGGGCCGAGCCAGGGTGAGTCCAGCCGAGGCTCGTCAGCCATTGTTTTTGTTCCCGGCTTGATGGCCGGCCCGAGTTTTTACTGCGAGAATAGCGGCTGCCTCGGGTGACGCGCCGGGCGGGGCTTCTCGGGATCAAAAAACGCCGGGGAGGCCACCAGGCTGGCTCGACGCGGCCCTGCTAATTCCCAGGAGCAGAATATGAAGACCTAGAGTAGGATTGGGTTTTACGATGATTGGCTTAAGTAAATCATGACGTGGCGTGCGTCGATTGGCCACAACAACGGCCGCCTGTGTGGAGCAGAAGGCTGAGAGAAGGAACCATTTGTACAGTGTGTTTGTACACCAGTCTGCTGGGGCGGCGGCCACGGAGTCCTTTCCTGGGAACTCAACTTAAAAAACTTGGTGTCTTTTACGCCTTACTCTACGACTTGTGGCCCCAACCTGGCCTCCACCCCTGGCCAGCCTTGTGTTCCATGGCCGCCCCGCCCCGCCCCGCCACGCCCACAGCCGCCGTGATACTCGGAGGGAGGCAGCCCGCACGGATGCGTCAGTTGGCGGGGCCACTGCTGGCATCATTCATTATAAAGGCTTTGCATTACCGCGCGGGACAAGTGCACACTCCGGCGCAGCTGTAGCCTGCCGCGGCCACGCCACCCTCGCCTCTGCGGCCCCTCGCCGCGCGGCACACTTCCCCTTCCACGGCGGCTCCCACGCTTAAATCCGTATCAACTTCTTTTGTAGTGCGGCACAAGGCCTATATTGTTCTTTACCGCGGGGCTTAGGAGGGTGGTTAGCGCCGCCACGCCACCTTCAACCTTGCCGCACCACACCACAGAGGCGAGGCTGGGCCCGCGTAAATTAGCGAGAGTATTGGCACGAGGAATGTGTGTGTGTGTGTGTGAGAGAGAGAGAGAGAGAGAGAGAGAGAGAGAGAGAGAGAGAGAGAGAGAGAGAGAGAGAGAGAGAGAGAGAGAGAGAGGATGAGGATGGCGGAGAAGGGGATAGGAACCCCCATTTTTTTTTCTCTCTCTCTCTCTCTCTCTCTCTCTCTCTCTCTCTCTCTCTCTCTCTCTCTCTCTTTCTCTTTCTCTCCCCACTGCACTTGTCACGAGTCATTGGGTTTCTAACAATGGGCTTTATGTTCCCCTCCATAAAGCCTCATGAATCCCTCGGAGCACTGTTCTTCCCCCAAGGGTCCTCTTCCCCCTCCCCCAATTCCTTCCCCAAGAACGACGCTCCCTCGTCCCCACGCTCGTTCCCCCCCAACCCCCCCCCCACCTCGTCAGTGTAGTGTAGTGTAGTGTGTAGTGTAGTGTAGTGTACTCTGAATCCTGTCTCCTGCTACACCCTCCCACCTGCTTCTCTCCCTTGCTAACCCGAGTGTAATTATGAACCTGGCGAGAACAAGTGTAGGGAGGAGCTTGAGTATAGACGTGTGTATTGGAGAGAGAGAGAGAGAGAGAGAGAGAGAGAGAGAGAGAGAGAGAGAGAGAGAGAGAGAGAGAGAGAGAGAGAGAGAGAGAAGAGGGGGGGAGGTAAGGTGATTTACCATAACACAAGCCACATTGAACACCCCGCAGCCCCATGTGCACTCAGCCCTCCCCCCCCATCACTATCCCTGTCCTTAGCACCCCCCTCTTCCCCTTCCCCGCACTCCCCATCCTACGTCAACTTCCTACTTTCGCCCCAAAGCAAAGGGAAGATAAGGATGGTTTTACCTCTCTTCTCTGGTCTTTCCTATCCCCCTTTCCCCTTACCCCCTTTCCCTCCCTTCCCTCCCCTCCCTCCCCTCCCATTCCCCCCTTGCCAGCACGCGATTCCCACCCTCACGGCCTCGGCACAAAGGGCTCACGGGCGCACCTCATTAAGTCTTAATTCGAGATGAATGAAGAACTTCCGAATCGCCTCTATTGTGCTTGTCCTTAGAGGTGAATGTCCGGTGGTGGTGGTGGTGGTGGTGCCTCCTCCTCCTTAACCCTCCTCCTCCTCCTCCTCCTCCTCCTCCTCCTCCTCCTCCTCCTCCTCCTCCTCCTCCTCCTGCCGCCGCCCTACGTGAGGATTTTGTGAATAATTCGATCAAATAATGGAATAAAGGATCACTGAAGAAAATGATCAATAATGTTCGGCCCGTGCACTGAGAGGGGGAGAGGGGGGAGGGGGTAAAGGGGGGGAGGGAGGTATTAGGAGGGAAATGGAAGGGAAGTCAAAGGGAGAGAAATTAAATCTGGGTTAGTGAGTAGCGAGAGAGAGAGAGAGAGAGAGAGAGAGAGAGAGAGAGAGAGAGAGAGAGAGAGAGAGAGAGAGAGAGAGAGCATCAATTTGGTATGAGAAGCGCACACACACACACACACATACACACACACAGCGACGGGTCTTCTGATACATTGAAACACGAAGGCTTACGTACACACACACCCACACCCACACACACACACACACACGTAGACGTATACACATGTATGTAGACACGTGTACACGCCGCGGTGCACACAAGCCAACACCTGCACGCCATTCATCCAAACAAACATTAATATTTGCTCTCTAAACCTTTCAAACAGATATCAAAATAGACACATACACACATGCACACAAACACCGCCATGCACAAACACCACTCTCTCTCTCTCTCTCTCTCTCTCTCTCTCTCTCTCTCTCTCTCTCTCTCTCTCTCTCTCTCTCTCTCTCTCTCTCTCTCTCTCTCTCTCTCTCTCACACTGGTATCGTCATAAAATTTTCAGGATATAGCCAATAAAATCGACTTTTGCTCGTTGTGTTAGGTGTTGTTATATGAAGTTGATTGTTTTACGACTCAGGTGAGATGGTGTGGCTGTGGTGATGGTGATTGTGGTGCCGGTGGTAGGGTAGGAGGGGGGTGGGGTGACTGTGGTGGTGGTAATAGTGGTGGTGGTGATGGTGGTGGTGGTGGTGGTGTTTGAAAATAATATACATAGAGTACGAAGAAGCTTGAATACTTTTACAGACCTTGTGTGTGTGTGTGTGTGTGTGTGTGTGTGTGTGTGTGTGTGTGTGTGTGTGTGTGTGTGTGTGGAGGGAGAGGTGAGTGTAGGGGGAAGTAGCAGTTGTCACGGGCGCTGTTAAAACTTTCACGTTTCTCGACCGAATCCAAGTTTAGGTTAAAAGATTCATGTCAGGTCTATTCCCCTCCCCTTCACCCTTCCCCCTTCCTCTCCCCCTCCCCTTCACCCTTCCCCTTCCTTTCTCCCTCTCCCTTTCTCCCTCTCCCTTCCCCTCCCTTACTCTACCCCAATTCCTTCCCCTCATACTTTCCTTTTTTATCCTACCCTTTGCTTTCACTCTTACCCTTGTCCATGTCTCCCTTTATCCTGTGTTTCCTTATTACCCTTTCTATTCCCTTTATTTTCCCCTCTTCTATCCCTTCCCCATTACTCCCCAAGGGTCTGTTTCCTTATAGTTTCCCCTCCGTGTCCCTTCCCCTCACTGACACTCGTTTTTACCCTCATCTTCCCCTCATGACCTTCCTTACCCTCTATGCAACATTCCTTTCCCTTATGATCCTCCCTTTCCCCTCTCCCTTCCTTCCTCACTCACTCCCTCCTTCCCCTCACACATGGGACAGTACTCCTCATCCCCTCACTCCCTCACTCCCTCACTCCCTCACATCCCACTCTGTCGTCCCTCATACACACTCTCTCTCTCTCTCTCACTCCCTTCATCCCTCACTGCCTCTCCCCTCATCCTTCTGTCTCACTCCCCTCGCCTCTCTTGTCTCTCTCTATTCTATCTCTTCCTCCTCCTCCTCCTCCTCCTCCTCCTCCTCCCCTCCTCCTCCTCCTCCTCCTCCTCCTCCTCCTCCTCCTCCTCCTCCTCCTCTCGATATTCTCGTCAAGAACAACAAATAAAGAAAGACAACAATAACAGGAAAAAAAATGAACGAGAAAGAAATAATGAAAAAAATATGTAACTTGCAAAACATTTTATTTTTATGTTTGGTTGTCTTTTTTTTTTTTCTTTTCATTCTTTCACAAACTAAACTTAAACCAATGAAAGTCAATCTCAGTGTATATAGTTTTGACTTTATTTGAACTTGAAAATTTTGTATGAATATATTTTACTTTATCGATGCAAAAATTGAGATATTTTTTAAAGAATTTATTTATTTATTCATTTATATACGAACTGATAAATGTACACAGGTTAAAATCGGTCACATCGTCGAGAGAGAGAGAGAGAGAGAGAGAGAGAGAGAGAGAGAGAGAGAGAGAGAGAGAGAGAGAGAGAGAGAGAGAGAGAGAGCGCAAACAAGCAATGTACTGAATGTGAATTAGTCATGAATTTTATGAAAAAAATAATATCTTTCCCTGAAGTGGAAGTAAGCACACACACACACACACACACACACACACACACACACACACACACACACACACACACACACACACACACACACACACACACACACACACACACAGAGAGAGAGAGAGAGAGAGAGAGAGAGAGAGAGAGAGAGAAACCAATATGTGTGTGAGGGTGAAAGCAAAGTGAGGGGAGAAGGGAAACTGGATGAGTGAGTGAATGAGAGAGAGAGAGAGAGAGAGAGAGAGAGAGAGAGAGAGAGAGAGAGAGAGAGAGAGAGAGAGAGAGAGAGAGAGAGAGAGAGAGAGTAAGCACCTCACATCACAAGAGGCAAACAATAGGAGGGAGAACTTTGAACACTCGTAAATAGCCAATGTAAAAAGTATCTCGCTGTTCAAACTTGCAAATCCCTCTCTCTTTCCCCTCCCTCTTTCCCCTCTTTCCCCTCCCTCCTTTTTTCTCCTCCCTCCCTTCACTCCTCTTTCTCCTCCCCCTCTATCTCTCTTTCCCCTCCCTCCCTCCCTCTTATTTTTCATCCCCTCTTCTCTCCCTCCATCCATCTATCCATCCCTCCTCTCTCTCTCTCTCTCTCTCTTGCATCACTTGTTCGATTCTCTCTCTCTCTCTCTCTCTCTCTCTCTCTCTCTCTCTCTCTCTCTCTCTCTCTCTCTCTCTCTGGGCCTGAGTGGGGTTGAGATGCTTGTCATTCCTCTTCGATCGGAGGTAAATAAAAAAAAAAATGTGGGCGGGGCACTGTAGAGTTTTCCTTTGCTTTCATTGGTGGAGGTGGAAATGTGGGCGGGGCTTCTACCACGAGGCTCTCTTCATCTGGTCTCCTATTGGTGGGTTCCGGTGGTTGGGGGTTGCGTCATACATTGGGAAGTAAATTAACCTTGTTCGATACGTGTTTTTAGCATTAGCGTCGAGGTCATGTGGGGTCACGTCAGGTCAGGTTAGGTGAGGTCATTCGCATCTCGTGGAAGGTCGTTAAGATTGACCTGAGTCGTTAGGGCTTAACTACACCCGGGTCGTTATGGTTAGTTTGGTTAGTGTGTGTGTGTGTGTGTGTGTGTGTGTGTGTGTGTGTGTGTGTGTGTGTGTGTGTGTGTGTGTGTGTGTGTGTGTGTGCCTCCCTCAGACACTTATATGACCCAGGTATTGACGGGGCCTTGTGTGTGTATGTATGTATGTATGTATATATATATGTATGTATGTATACTTGCTGTGGCGTGAATATCGTGTGTGTTTGTACTTTTTGTAACGTTGTTTTCTTCCTACCCTCCCCCCCCAACACTTTTTTCCCCTACCATATTCCCCTTCCCTTTCCCCCGCCCAACCTTCCCCCCATACTACTAATTCCCTCATTTAGGCCTTTAATGTGTAGCTAATGTGTTTTTTTCTTTCTTCCTCAGGTGAGTGGAAGGTGGTGGTGGTGGTGGTGGTGGTGGTGGTGATGGCAGGTCGTCCTCTCGTCTTCAGGTATAGCACACGTCTCACCCTCCAGGTAGTCATGACCACTGCGTCTTGAGGTTACGCCTTTATCACGTGCTCAAGGTCAATGTATAACACAGGTCACGTGGGATTGAAACCGCGTAGGACACACACCCACACACACACACACACACACACACACACACACACACACACACACACACACACACACACACACACACACACACACACACACTCACTAGGAGGTGCGTGTCAGGACAAGGTGGCGTGCTGAGATGCTGTGCTAGGCGAGGCAAGCTTCCGGGACACAGCCTTGGTGCTTGGTGCGTCCGGAAGCCTCACCATCACTAGCGTAGCATCTTCCCCGCCTGTCACTGACCCCAAGCTGGCTCACGCGATCACCGCCGAGTGGATGCACGTGACGTTCACACCAAGCAACTCATGTACTACTAAGGGCAAGAGTACCCGGACGGAGGCGATGTAGGAAAACAGAAAGGGAAACCAAGGGAGCTTCATTGAGGAGTATTGATTCTGCGTTTCGTGGGGGGTGACTTCGGGGCTTCAAGTACAGCGTCGTCCTTGCTCAGGGTTGACGGCGCCCCCCCCCCTTCTTCCCCCCCGTCAACTGCTTTGTCCAGCACAGCACACCACCACTCTCAGGTCACAGCCATCGACCACCGCAGGGACGCTAAGTGTGACGGACGTGAAGGGGAGATGATGGAAAAAATAATCATAAAAAACCGACGGTCATTCTCTTTCTTCCAAGATGACGAATGTGTTCAAGTGTGTGGAGGTGATGACGGGTTGCAGCGAGGCTCAGATGTGTATGGGTGTTCATATTGCAACTGCACCTCCACACACACACACACACACACACACACACACACACACACACACACACACACACACACGGGAAAAAAAGTTCTTCCCACGTACAAAATATGCTATGGAGAGGCTTTGAACGCCTACACATAGAGCAGAGTGTCAGGGTGCCGTGTGTGTGTGTGTGTGTGTGTGTGTGTGTGTGTGTGTGTGTGTGTGTGTGTGTTGCTGCCGTGCATAACACCAATCAGTAACCCCAATCCCAACTAATTACCCCAATCAGGTGCAGGTGTTTTTATCCTCGTAAATAATTCTTTAGTCGTCGTCTTGTATGAAGTTCAACACGTATGAGAAGGTGTGACACTGACTGCAGCTCCATCTATGTGAAGGGAATGTAACTGGAGAGTCAAAGGAGTGTTGTTCAAGTTATCTGTGCCTTTATCGCTTCTCTCTTCCCTTGGTTCATCACGCTTGTTCACTGCCTTCCTATTCCTGCCTCCTATTCCTTTGCCATCACTCCCTACCCTGAGTCCCCTGTTTTGTTCCTTATCTCCTGCTCCAGATCCTTGCCACCTCCTCCCTGTCCCCTGTCCCCTGCCCCGCCTACTGCACCCCTTCACCCCTGCTCCTCGCTGGGACCGAAGTTGACTTGAGTTTTGTCCAGGTTTAGCAGAGTTCAGTGAGGATCATCTTGGATTGACAGTGATTTCCAGGATTAGCAAGTTTTGGCTCGGACAAAAGACAAGTAGACAGAGAGGCACACCGGCAAACATTCACATAAATCATAATAATAATAAGTAGCTACATGTTTACCATTGAAAACAGGGCAGAGTAGAATGTTAATTGGGAGTATATAATGTTTACTAAGCCGTTGTTCAGTATTAGTATTAGTATTAGTATTAGTGTTAGCGTTAGTATTACCGATAACGAAGAAGCGATGAATGATCCTTAACAAACAGGTAGGCAGACAGTCGCCTTTCGTGATGGCAGACAGTCTCCGTCTCATCAAGGTCCATTTCCCCCTTTCCTTCCTCCGTCCCCTCTTCTCTTCCTCCCTCCACCCGTCACTATCCTTCCTTCCCACCCACCCTTTCCTGCATCCCTTTCCCCCACCACCCAAAGCAACTCTAAGCCCACAATTTCAACCTCTGTCTCCCACGTCACTTCTCATTACACCCCCTCACCCCCTTGCCCTCACCACCCAACCCTCTGCGTCAATCCCAAATATTCCTTTTCCCCCACATCACCCCCGCCCCCCTGCAGGTCCCCGCCGCTACTCCAGCTCTCCATAGCAACTCACATGTCAGTTCCACCCTGCTGCGCCCCTCGCTAAGCCTCGTTCCTGTAAAAGCGACGACCAGTAGTAACCCGCCGCCGCTGCCTCCTCCGCCGCCGCCCGCTGCAACACTCGCCCCAAACTCCCCGGGTTCGCGCCGCCCGAGTGTGGATGTCTGTGTAACTTTGCGATGGGAAAAGTAAACTTGGCGCTAAGTTCGAATTTGACCCATGGGCGACACGTGACACCTCGGCGGGTACACAGGGCCCAGCGTAGCAAAGGGCGGCAGTGAGAGTGACGCCCTTGCCGCCCAACAGGCTCTCTCTGCATATCGAATGGCAGATCAATAGAGCTTACTTTGGACTGGCGTTAGGGCTCTACATTTTCGCATTTTTAGAGCATTTCGTCAATATTTGGAAGGTTCTACGATGGAAGGAACACTAATATAAACACCCAAGAGTACGAATTCACACGAAAATCAACTCCACAAAGACGGACTCACTCGGTTATGTCCGATACAAAGGAGGAAGTAAGCCTCGCCGCTCGACATCCCGGCAGTAATTTCAGATGCCCATTAAATGTTGCTAATTTGTAGGGTATTGCTTGCGGGAGATGCTGTGTAGACTCAGTGAAGGCGGGTACTGTGGGGGTAGGAGCAGGGGGGGAGTAGGGCCACACTGAGAGGCATAAAGACGCCAGTGGAGAGCAAGGAAGCGAGAAGGGCAGAGAGGACGCGAAGGGAAACACAGAACCTGATAAGGGAGTATGAGGGTGAGGGAGTGTGCACCAAGGATGAGGTCCTGTAGGGTGGTGTGAGAGAGAGAGAGAGAGAGAGAGAGAGAGAGAGAGAGAGAGAGAGAGAGAGAGAGAGAGAGAGAGAGAGAGAGGAGAGAGAGAGAGAGAGAGAGAGAGAGAGAGATGGGTGGAGGGGAAGTACACCGGAAGACTGTCCCAGCGGAAGCCTTTTCCTTATAACTTAAAAATCAAGATTTTATCCCAAAGTTAAAGTAAAGGTGTTGCGTCCACATGTTATCGACAGTCGTCAGTCGGTGTGCGTCCCTCCGGGGGGCGGCGGAGGCAGCGGCTCGCGGCGTCCCCGGCAGGACCACCGCCTACCTTCGACTGAATTATTTACCAAATGAAAAATGAAAACTGGCGTCCCCGTGATGGCCGTCTTGTGGAGGGGGAGGGACGGGGATGTGGCCAGAGAGAGAGAGAGAGAGAGAGAGAGAGAGAGAGAGAGAGAGAGAGAGAGAGAGAGAGAGAGAGAGAGAGAGAGAGCGAGCGAGCGAGCGAGCGAGCGAGCGAGAGAGAGAGAGAGAGAGAGAGAGAGAGAGAGAGAGAGAGAGAGAGAGAGAGAGAGAGAGAGAGAGAGAGAGAGAGAGAGCTAGCTAGCTTCGGGATAAAGTAACTGTGAAGAGGGTGGCGGAAACATTCTGGACAGCCGACCAAGCAATGGCAGGCGGGTGAACAGCAGCGGGGAGAGACGGAAGCGGGTGGGCGGGGCTGCAGCAGGTGTTGGGGGCGGAAGAGGGTGGGTGAGGAGGGCGGGAAACGGTCCTTTGGCGGAGCAGGTGTCGTGGACCTTTGTGCACAGGGTGACGGAGGAGAGGTGGGGGGGTGAGGACTGAGGAGCTGGAGGGGCGAATAACTTAACTATGAAGAAGGAGGATGTGGAGGGATGGAGAGGAGGGGCGGAAGTAGAGAGGGAAAAGTGTTGGAAGGAGTACTGACGGAGAGGGAAAAGAGAGGGGAAGGATGGGCAGCGGGATAGTGGAGGGGTGGGGAGGGGGAAAGAGATCAAAAGGAAGAGGAAGGAAGTGTTTGTGAAAGGAGAGAGAGAGAGAGAGAGAGAGAGAGAGAGAGAGAGAGAGAGAGAGAGAGAGAGAGAGAGAGAGAGAGAGAGAAACTGAAGAACTTGAGGTTATAGTCTCTGACACTCGGGTAGGAGGGTCGTGGAAGGGCCTGAGGGGGAGTCACCACCTGGCCTCGCTCCCCGCCACGCCTCAAGGGAGTCCCGGAGGCGCCAGGATCCCGCGGCACCACCAGACCTGACCTCGATGCTCCGCGGGGCCTTCCTCTCCTCCTCAGGCGCCCGACGAAGCCCTAAGCTGAGGATGGAGCAGCTGCAAACAGCCGGATGGTGTAACGGAGTGGAAGAGGATATTAATTGTGATCAAGGGGAAGAGTGTTAATACAGGATACAGGAACCTGAAGAAATAGTAGTCATGATTGTGGTGGTGGTGGTGGTGGTGGTGGTGTAGTGGTAGTGATGGTGGTGGTGGTGGTGTTAGGATCAGATAGGGTGTTGATAAGGGCAATTAGACACACGACTTAACATTGAAGTAACACAAAAAAGTAGTAGTAGTAGTAGTAATAGTAGTAGTACAGTTACAGCAGCACGATTTTTGTCATTATTTCAGCAGCACAAGAATCAGTACTAGTAACAGCAGGTAACCGTATCTGAGTTACCGTAGTGGTGGTAATGGTAGTGGTGGTGGTAGTGGTAGTAGTGGTGGTGATGGTAGTGGTAATGGTAGTGGCGATAACGATAATGCAGGTATAGCATGGACAGGGGCGGGCGTGTGCTGCTTATGTCGTCCGTTCCAACATAAATATTCATAGCCACTCTTCATCAGCATTCATATCCAACATTACAACCCTCACTCTACTCTTTGTACATTTACTATTTATTCATTTCCTTTCTTTTTTCTTTTTTTTTATATATTTATTTTTCATTCTAAAGCTGGGTCGGTCTCGGTCTCTCTCTCTCTCTCTCTTTCTCTCTTTCTCTTTTTTTTTTTCTCTCTTCTCTCCGTGATTCATCTATTTTATATATGTGTTTCTGGGAGTTGGTGTATTTTTGCCCGGCCTGAATAGCGTTGTTTGTGCTAATATTTACGAGTTTATGAAGCAGACTTACAGATTTTATCAACATTTCGTCCTGTTAATGGATGTTGTATTTCATTTCCAGAGAGTGCGAATTAAATTATTGTAAAACGCTCTTCTCTCTCTCTCTGTGTGTGTGTGTGTGTGTGTGTGTGTGTGTGTGGTGTGTGTGTGTGTGTGTGTGTGTGTGTGTCGGCTTGCTCTCATAACCTGCGTGTGATCGAACATTTTAGGGAAAACTCGCCGAATGATTTTACACAAGAGGAAATTAGAGGTTAAGTTCTGGAAAAAAAGAGAAAGTTTAGGGGAAAAAAAGTGGGAAAAAAAGAAACAAACAAACATCAATTCAAACTAGCATGATGAGCGGTGTCTGTTTGGATGGTTGGCTGGAAGGGGAAGGGGAAGGGGAAGGGGAAAGGGATGGGGAAGGGGATGGGGAAGGGGAGGTAGAATAAAGGGCAGAGGGTCAGGAGGTCATGAGGGGGAGGTCATGTAGATAGGCAGGTCATTGCTACTGTGTGTGTACTAACCATGTGTGTGTGTGTGTGTGTGTGTGTGTGTGTGTGTGTGTGTGTGTGTTGAACTTTGAGGTTTTCATTGTTACTTTGAAATGATAAATGAAGTATCACATCATCATCATCATCATCATCATCATCATCATCATCATCATCATCATCATCATCATCATCATCATCATCATCATCATCATCATTCATACAATTAAAGGAAGCAATAGAGTTGAAGTGTTGCGTGTGTTCTGTGTGTGAGGTGCGCATGGGCGTGGGCGTGGGCGTTGATGTGTCAAGGCAGCCTCAACGAACACGGTCATCAGTTGTGTTCACCAAAGGCGTGTGTGTGTGTGTGTGTGTGTGTGTGTGTGTGTGTGTGTGTGTGTGTGTGTGTGTGCAAGAGAGAAAAGGGTTTGTCGCAAAAATGTGTGTACGTCATCACATGTTTTTGTTATCCCTTGCAGAACCAATGTACACACACACACACACACACACACACACACACACACACACACACACACACACACACACACACACACACACACACACACACACTCTGACACACATTCTAACACATGAGTGAGATGACAAAGTGCTCATACTGCTTATCGAAAGAAAAGTTATGTTACAAACTAGATGTAAAAAAAAAATTCCTAAATATCTATGGTAACCACTTTTTTTTTACTTGTTTTCCTTGACTCTAAACACAAGAGCACCCGCCTCCCTGCACAACCCTGCCCTCTGGTGGTTAGATTACACATTGGTTTAAAAGACCCACCATGCAATTAGACGCGTGTTCGACAACTCTCTGCAGTGTTATTGATTATCAACAATTTTATGTGTCTTTTCATTCAATAGCCTCGCTCTCTTCTTGTTCCCTCCCCCTCCATCATCCCTACACGTGTGCATCCCCCCCCCTCACCCCCTCCACATTCTCCCTTCACCTCCGTCACACACACACACACACACACACACACACACACACACACACACACACATACACACATACACACACTTATGCTTATGCTTGAATCTGTCTGTGAGGGAGCTTCGGCTCGACACACCGTGCCTTAATTATGATCATGTAACTCAATGTGGCAATAGAATTACTTTACTTTACACACACACACACACACACACACACACACACACACACACACACACACACACACACACACACACACACACACACACACACACACACGCTGACGCCGCATGACGATTGACGACCCAAAGGGCGAGTTTTTTTTTCCTCTCCCAGATTAACAATTACTGTTTTCACGCGTGGCAGAAGCTCACTCGGGCCTGCCAGTGTCTAGGAGACTGACTAAACCCTTTTGGGGCCGAGTATTGTGTAGACTCCGACCAGCAACAGAAACGACCCAAACGACGCTGGTTCGTTAGTTTGTCCTTGGAAGCGACACAGAGTAAGGATGAATGCAAACAGGAATGAAGAGAATAAAAGAGAGGCGTGGAAAAGTAGAAACCGAGAAAAGAGAAGATAGAGAACAATGGAAGGGCAACCAGATGCGGTCATTAGCAGCACTAGGAAGGTTGCAACACACACACACGCGCACACGCACACACACAGGGACAGGGGCGGGAGGAATGCATGGTAAGAGGTAGGGACGAGGGAGGAGGGTCAAGGGGCAGGGGTAAGGTGGATAACATCATTACTAATAACAATAACGGCAATGACCTTTGTGGGAGTCACTTCGTCAAAAATACCTCCCCTTTGACTCCTAGAAACGGAAACAGTAAGTACCTCCCGTTACCTCTGCCTTCACTCCCTACCTTCCTACCTCCTTCCCTCCTTCTCTCCCTCCACTTCCCTCCACCTGCCCTGTACTTCCCTCTACCTTCCCTCCACCTGCCCTCCGCTTTCTTCTACCTTTACCTCTCTCTCTCTCTCTCTCTCTCTCTCTCTCTCTCTCTCTCTCTCTCTCTCTCTCTCTCTCTCTCTCTCTCTCTCTCTCTCTCTCTCTCTCTCTCTCTCTCGCTTCACTTCCTTTCACCTTTCCTCCACGCGGCCTTCATTTTTCTACACTTTCTACATTTTCTCTACTTTTCTTCATCATTCATCTATCTTTCATTACTCTTCTATATACTGTTGTTCCACTTCCACTTCTTTCCTCCCACCTTTCTTCCACTTCTCTCTATCTCTCATCCACTGCTTATCTTTCCTTTGTCTCCTTCCACCTGTTATTCATCTTATCTACACCTGCCTCTTGTTTCCCCTTCCACTTTTACCTCCATCTTCCCTTCACTTCCTCTCTTTTGGCCACGAAGCTCCCCTCCTTTCCCTCCCTTCCTCCCTTCATTCTACTGGTGTGATGGTGGTCTTCCTTCTGTCAACATTCCTTCGGCTTCTCTCCCTCTCTCATTGACGTCTCCTCCATCTCCTCCCAGCGGTGGCAGAGTGGATAGCGTCACTGACAACTAATCCGCCGCTTCATTCGCAAGGGTTCGAATCCCGGCGAGTCAACACTTAAGACACTGAGCTCCACTATTAAAAAAAAAGAGTAAGAAAAGAAAGGCCAAGAGAAGGTATATAGTAATGATATCCTGAGCGATGCAGATTCACTCCATTACGTCCTTGAGAGGTGAATGAAGATCACTGACATTACCTCCTTCCTTCCTTCCCTTCATTCACCTTTACCACCTCCTCCCACACCCTTCCATCACGTAACGGCCTTCTCTTCCCTTCCCTTCCTCTCTTCCCTTCCCTCCTGACACACCACGGCTTGGTTATCACAGCATCAAGGAATTGTATTAGATGATTTGTCAATGCCTCGACCCTAACAACCCAACAACCCAAAGAGGAGAGCCCCATCCTCTTACCCCATTTCCAGCCAATCAGCGACGAGTCCTGAGCTGACTGGCTGGCCCTCCGCCAATCAGAAGCCATCAACTTGTCTACCTTGCCAAGTGTAAGGAGTAGAATCGAGTACCTTGTTAAGTCTTGTACTTTGAACGGTGTCTCGTCTCTTAGGCGGGATAACACGAGTAGGTACTGAGTATTATCTTTATTATTATTACTCTCTCTCTCTCTCTCTCTCTCTCTCTCTCTCTCTCTCTCTCTCTCTCTCTCTCTCTCTCTCTCTCTCTCTCTCTCTCTCTCTCTAATATGGGTGTGGATTCTTATGCCGAAATGAGTGAGTATGGTGTTGTATGGTGTATGGTATGGTGTTGTATGGTTCTGTATGGTGTTGCGTAACGTGGTGCTGATGTGGAGGGGTTGGTGGGGGGGTTGGGGGTTGGAGGTGATGCTGCAGAGGGTAAAATGAGGGTGTAGAGGAAGAGTGTAGTTGTAAGGGGGGGGGGAGGTTTGTAGGGGGAAGAGGGGGGGGGAGGTTGTAGGTGTGTCCTCCTAGAACGGAAGTCAAGAGATTTTCGTCCGATATACTAGTGTTTGCATCCTCTCTCTCTCTCTCTCTCTCTCTCTCTCTCTCTCTCTCTCTCTCTCTCTCTCTCTCTCTCTCTCTCTCTCTCTCTCTCTCTCTCGTTTCATCAATCCCCCTGACAGATTGGAGGGATAGGACAGAATGTGGAGAAAAGAAAGAGGAGGGAAGCAATATGGAGAGAGAGAGAGAGAGAGAGAGAGAGAGAGAGAGAGAGAGAGAGAGAGAGAGAGAGAGAGAGAGAGAGAGAGAGAGAGAGAGAGAGAGAGAGAGAGAAAGAAAGAAAGGGAGGAGAATTTGAGGCGTGCAAGGTAAAGAGAATATAAGAGGAGGACGAGGAAGAGAAGGAGGAGGAGGAACACATAGGAAGAACAAACAGCAACAGGCCTGCTGGCCCTTACGAGGCTGTTTGTGAGTACACTATCTACTCTAGAGTGAAGGATACAGGATAGTAAGGGTGAAGGCTTCTCTCCCCAGCCATGGCTGGCAGGGAAAGGAAGGCCAGCCAAGACCAGACTGTCACTACTGTCACTACCACTACTGCTACCACTACTTCCTGGCAAGCGATGTCAGGCCACTAGCGACGTCTTTTGAATCGACATTTCGTAAGTTAGGTACATCAGGATGAACTTACTCAAAGTTTGCTACGTTAACGGATAGTATTTTAGTTGTGGATTGGCTTCTAAATATTTGTCAAGTCTATTTTTGAACGTAGTAATTGTTTTACTGTCGACGACATTGGCGGGCAGGGAGTTCCAAATGTTAACGATCCGATTGAAAAAGAAGTGCTTGGCTTTGTTTGATGTGAATCTTTTACCAGTAATCTTAAAAGAATGATGTCTTCTTGTTATATTTGATCAATCAAAAGTAATGTAATCTTCTGTATTGATATTATCGAATCCTTTGATTATCTTGAACATTTCAATGAAATCCCCTCGCATCCTTCGTTTCGGTGGTAATGGCAGGTTAAACATAACTTATTGCCAGTATTAACCCTTACACTGCCGAGGTCTTTTCTAAGTGTTCAATTTATAGATTTAAAAAAAAATATGATTTTATTCAAATTTTTCTTATTAATGATAAAAATAAATATTAATGATAAAAATAAATATTAATGATAAAAATAAATAATAATGATAAAAATAAATAATGATAAAAATAAATATTAATGATAAAAATAAATATTAATGATAAAAATAAATAATAATGATAAAAATAAATATTAATGATAAAAGGAGGAGGAGGAGGAGGAGGAGAAGGAGCAGAAGATTACAGTCAAAGATCAACGTGTGTCCAGATTCTTCTTGGAGAGGCGACAGTTTTGGCAAATCCAGAGAGAGAGAGAGAGAGAGAGAGAGAGAGAGAGAGAGAGAGAGAGAGAGAGAGAGAGAGAGAGAGAGAGAGAGAGAGAGAGAGAGAGAGAGAGAGAGAATAAATAGATCGATAGGTGTTTCCGTAGGGTGAAACTTGTCAACATTAGACTTTCCCCTCACTCCTCGGGTAGCCAGCTATACACCCAACCCAATCATACCTTAGGCTTCTCCCCTCTCCCCTCACTCCCCTCCCATCACTCCCCTCAATTCCCCTCCCTCCCCTCCCTCCCCTCACCTACTCCGGGATTGACTCAGGTGTGGTGCGAGGGTAATTAGCGAGGCGGCGAGGACAAAGTTACCTGTGTGGATGTGGTGTTGCTGATGGCAATGTGATGGTGGTGGTGGTGGTGGTAGTAGTAGGTGGTGGTGGTACTGGTGGAGGGACGTGGAGGTACTACTGTGGAGGAAGGTGGAGGGATCAAAACACTCAAATCTCTGTTGTTATTTGTTTGCTTTTTGATTGATTGTCGTTGGAAAGCCAGTTAGGTAGAATGGCTATCTCTCTCTCTCTCTCTCTCTCTCTCTCTCTCTCTCTCTCTCTCTCTCTCTCTCTCTCTCTCTCTCTCTCTCTCTCTCTCTCTCTCTCTCTCTCTCTCTCCTAGAGTCAGCTGGAATACAGCATGAGGCAGGCCCGCCACGCCTGCAGAACAAGGAACACAGGTGCATGAGGCAGATATTCATCAGTTCCCTCTCGACGCATTCCCCCCCGCCCCCCTCAACCCCTAACCCCCCGAGGACCTCAGCCCCGCCGCCGTCAGCATGAAGTTAACTTTCGCCACGAGCGGCGCTGACCTCCGAGACTCCACCTCTGTATAATTTGGCTCGACGACTGACTGACTACGGTCCTGGCCTTTGACCTGTAACCTCGGCCCGGGCCTCCCTCCACTCCCTCCTGAAGGCGGACGGGCGTGTGTCTGTGCCAGTTGGCTGTGTGTTGGCCGTCCGCCGCACCGCCCTTAACACTGACGAAAGTTTAAAAAGGTCATGCTTGCTTCTGGGTCTCGCCAACAACACATTTCTGAGGGTTACAGAAGGTCACAGCCCCCAGATGACCTCTTTGCTCGCCGCAGTGACCCAAGCTCTCCCGGTCAGGCTGTGGTGATGGGATAGTGAAGTGGTGAGAGTCTTGGCAGGGGAGTGTTGGTGGGCGGGATGGAAGGGCGGTCGGGTGAACCCCATTACTGGGAAAGTCTTTGTAAACTGGCGCCCCCCGCGACCTCGCCATGACTAACAGAATGAGGTGCACTTAAATTTCTTCCTTGATGGCTGGTGGCTCCCCTCACTTGCCCCGACACGCTCTCCGCCTCCTCCACGCCCCCCTTCAACCCTCCACCTAGGCTCCCTTTCACCTATACTCATGTTTTCCACATGCACACGCCCTTTCCACCTCTTGTACGTCTTGTTTCCTCTTTTTTTTTCTTTTCTTCGCCATCTTTTTTTGACAACACAAGGACGCATGTTCCTCCCTCTTCTCCACTCACCAACACAGCCCTTCCTTTCTTCCTTCCCCAAGCCCGTCACCCTCTTGCCCACCTTCAATATTTTCCCTTCTCTCCTAAATTTCTCATTCCCCTTCCGCGCGGCCATCAGCAGTGCCTCA
>JAPQNM010000016.1:11606279-11728779 GCA_029783475.1 Metacarcinus magister | reverse complement strand
CGGGAGGAGGCGGCGCGACTCTCTCCCTTCGCCCTCTATGCAAGGACCCTCCCCGCCGCACACATTTGGTTAGGGGCCAGAGGTTGTTAGAGGCTCACGATTATCAGGGAAAATGGTTCGTTTGACGGGAGAGTAGGGAGGGTGTCGAGGCCGCTGGGGCTGGAATGGCAAGGGGTGCAAGGGGCGTCTGGAAGTGGAAGGAGACATGCTCAACGCGGCGTCCTATTAGATCATGCTGGAGTGGCTGAGGCAGGGAGGGACGTGGAGGACTTGGACAGCATCGTAGGACTCTCTCTCTCTCTCTCTCTCTCTCTCTCTCTCTCTCTCTCTCTCTCTCTCTCTCTCTCTCTCTCTCTCTCTCTCTCTCTCTCTCTCATATTGCAATGTAGCTTTAGTCTCCCACACACACACACACACACACACACACACACACACACACACACACACACACACACACACGCACACACACACAGCCCCCGGGACCAGACACACCCAGCCTAAACCCAACTTTAATATCAAAACTTTCACTTAATCATGAAAGTAAATAAAATAAAATGTGACCTCACCGAATGGACGGAAATGAAAGACCATGAATATAAGTAACGAAATAAAGAAAAATAAATTTGCTCTCGCTGCTTGCTTGTTTACTAACGGATTGGTGCCTACCCCCCCCCAAACCCCCTTCCCCCCACCCCCCCCGTGTGTGTGTGTGTGTGTGTGTGTGTGTGTGTGTGTGTGTGTGTGTGTGTGTGTGTGTTTAGGTGGCCGAGTATTGTTATGAAGGTCAAGGCAGTGGATGGAGTACTGACTTTTTTTTTCATTATTATTATTATTATTATTATTACTTTATTTTAATTGCTTCTTCTATCATCATCATCATCATCATCATCATCACGGTGGAAGGCAGACAATACCTTAAGGAAAACAAGCCTATAATAATATAAGAAAACAAAAAAAACAGGCACACATTAGATAAATAAGAATTGAAGAGAAAGCATCACTGCAGACTAGACAAAGGGGAGGGGGGGGGGCAAAAAGGCGCCCATCCCCCCCCGACCACACAGCACTGACCCATTTGTGTGACTGTTAAAAGTGTTACTCCACATACTTATTTATTTTGTATAGAAACAGAAAACAGGGGTCGGGGTTTTTTTTTCGTGTGTGTGTGTGTGTGTGTGTGTGTGTGTGTGTGTGTGTGTGTGTGTGTGTGTGTGTGTGTGTGTAGTAAGGAAGTTAAAACACATAATTTAAAAGACTCGCGTGAAAGAAAGAAAGAAAAGCAAAGTACTACTAAGTGAACAGATTTAATGAATAGTTTTTCTTTTTTTTTCCTCTCTCTCTCTCTCTCTCTCTCTCTCTCTCTCTCTCTCTCTCTCTCTCTCTCTCTCTCTCTCTCTATCTCTCTCTCTCTCTTTCCGGCATACCAAGAAATATTAAATAATTCCAAGAGCATTCTGAGGCGAGTAAGGTCACTTATTAATAACCCTTACGGCTGAGAGAGAGAGAGAGGAGAGAGAGAGAGAGAGAGAGAGAGAGAGAGAGAGAGAGAGAGAGAGAGAGAGAGAGAGAGAGAGAGAGAGAGGCAGCAAGCGATGAATGTCATGGGTGGATGTTAAGTGAGGGTGGACGGCGAGCGTGTCCTCTCTCACAGGCATTGTGGGCGGGGCGGGGCTGCAGCTGGGGGCGGGGCAGCAGCTGGGGGCGGGACTGGGGCCTGGGGGCGGGGCGGGGGGCGGGGCGGTAGCATGGAGCGGGGTGGAGGCGAGGGGGTTAAGGGCGTGTATTGACAGTCCTCCTCCTGTTGCCGTGCTCCTGCTGCAAGAGGCTGAGGCTGGTCGAGGCGCTGCTCTGAGGGGAGACTCAAGCCAGGCCTATGTGGGGGAGGGGAGGAGTTTTGTTTTGTAGGCCTATATAATTAGTTTTTCTAGAGCTTAGGGGAAGAAATGTGTTAATTGAATTTCAGTTTACTTTTCAAATTCAGTAAGTTAGTATGTATTATGTAGATTCATTACTATTTTTTTTTTTCCTTTCTATTTACTTATTTAGTGATTGGCATCTTTTTCCTCTTCCTTTTTTTTTTCGTTCGTTCTTTCATTCTTTTTCTTTCGTCCTCGTCAGTAATTTTCCTTGACACGTGCAGATGTGTGAATGGTGGCTCATCCCTGCGTCGTGTGGTGATGAAGCAGCGTGGGAGGGAGGGGATGGGGAGAGAGAGAGAGAGAAAGAGAGAGAGAGAGAGAGAGAGAGAGAGAGAGAGAGAGAGAGAGAGAGAGAGAGAGAGAGAGAGAGAGAGAGAGAGAGGGAGAGGGAGAGAAACAGGGAGAGAGAGAGAGAGAGAGAGAGAGGGTTATAGAGGACGAAGGTCGCAGCAGCGAGGCAGCTTAGGTTGTTTGGTTCAAGTCTTACGTCACAGTCTCCCCACGTGTCTCGGCGCCTCGCGAGCAGGTGTCCCTCTGAAAACCTCGGAAGAGAAGGCGGACGGTAGGGAAGGAAAGGATGCAAGGACATAGAAGGAGAGTGAGGGAGGGAGGCATGCTGACGTCAGATCACTTAGGTAAACAGGGAATCAGGGGCCAAGGGATAGCAGGGTGCAGGTGCCTCAAGGCTGCTTGCGTGGGAACCTCTGCGTTGGCCTGGGTGCTTGGTGAGTCCTAAGATTACTGATGAGTCTCGACCGCTGTGGTAGATGAGTACCCAGTGCGTGACGGCAGCGATGTGGGCCGCGCCTTGCAAGGGGGCCGCAGGGCAGGCGTCGCGTCGGCACCCACACACCACCACAACACAGCCCATCTCTATGCAGATGAAAAAATTAGCATGAAAATGAAGAAAGTGTGAGAGGGAAGGAGACCGGTTGTGGGCAGATTCAGCTTGTGTCTTGGGTTGCATGGGAGTGCGGTGTGGGGGGCCAAGCAGAGGGAGGCAAGGAACACAACACAACACACGGGGAACTGGAATAGGGTGACGTGGGTGGTTGAAGGGTCACGGGGTGTGAGTGTGGGCGTGGACGGGTGTCTGGCGAAGGTTGCACCTCTTGGCAGTATCGACCCTCGCCGGCGGCCCTCTCAGCTGCCCTGCTCCACAAGTCCAGAATTGTTCCAAGTCCGGCCGTAACTCATCTGCGGCGAGGCACAGGGCCCTGCGAGGGGACACCGCCGCCGCCGCAGCCAGGTTCACTTGCCACTGCACTGGAAAGGTGGCTTGCCACCCACTGGGAATTAGGTCAGAGTCACCACCCACTAGGAGGCCGCCCGTGGGTAATGGGTCCTGCGGCAGGTCGTGGACGTGGGTTACCACTCAACAGGCTTTTAACGCCCTAATGATTGCTTATGTTCCATTGGGCTCAGTTGCGAGGCTCGTTAATCCGTGGGTGGTGGAGGTGGGGGTGGAGGTAGAGGTAGGGATGGGGAGTTGTCTGGGTGGGAGTTATGGTAAAGTGGAGGTGATGGTGTAGTGGTAGGGGTGGTTTAGGAGGGAGGGGTTAGGAAGAGACACTTAAAGCCAAAAAACAAATGTTAGAAATCAAATTTTCATACTAAACTGTGGAAGTGAGCAGCACGTGACGCGCTGCCGCTCACTCATGCGTGTGTTGAAACATTGATGCATTTCGGTTGTCAGTATTATTACTTTTTACAGAATGTTTCGTGGGATTCCGTAAGTGAACAATAAAAAGCCTTTTATCAAATGTTGACATTTTGTTGTTGTGTTTTACAGGTGCAAGATAACGTCGGTCACGTGTTCCTGCGACACGCGCGACATCTTCTGGTGTCCGCACGTGGTGGCGCTCTCCCTCCACCGCATCCGCCACGCCGACACCGTCCAGCTCAGGATACCCATCTCAGGTGAGTAGGCTAGGGCAGGGCGCAGCCACACCCACCCACCACCTACCTTCACACACTCGGAACCTGTCGGGTCCCTCGAGGGTGAGGAGTGTGGAAAGCGTGTCCGGGGTGTTCAAAGTAACTAAGATGAAAGTGTGATCACCAGATCATGCGAGTGTGTGGCAGGAACACTAAGATGTGTGTGGGTCCGAGCCTTGTGGTGCCACTGGACTCGTGAGGTTCATTAGCACGGCCTTACTCCTTGCCTGACGCTTCCTGTCACTGTTTCCGCAGAGACGCTGCTGCAGATGGACCGGCAGCAGCTGCAGAAGATGATGCAGTACCTGATCAGTGAGCACCACACAGAGGTGCTGCCCACCGCACAGAAACTGGCTGACCAGATCCTCCAACACAGCCATCCCATCAACCACATCCAAGGTGCGTGCGTGTGTGTGTGTGTGTGTGTGTGTGTGTGTGTGTGTGTGGTCACTATAGCAAGGGTGTATTTTTTTTAACAGTAATGTGTAGAGGCACTTTGGACTAGCGAGTAACGTGATTGGTCCAGAGCCTCTATGGGACTATCTGTCCATTATATTACGCGGTCGGCCTCCACGGGGACGTGGGAGGTACACAATATTTGCAGGTAGTGAAGTGGCGCTGGACCGTCAGTATTGGATCACACCTGCTGCCAATACTCCACAGTCAACCGGCACACGACAACAATACACTAACACAATAGTGCCTCTCCCCTGCCCTCTACCTCTACCTCTTCCCTTCCCTTCCCTTCCTCTCTCTCTCTCTCCCTCTCCTCTCCGTTTTCCCTCCGTCCCTCCCCAACTCTCGCCCCTCCTATGAAATGCCTCAGCCCTCGCCCCTCGCCATCAAGGCTCGAGTTCCCTGCGCCTGTACAATACACGCCGCCCCAGTCATCCCCGTCGCCGCCGCCGCCGCCGCCGCCGCCGCCGCCGCCGACACACTGTATGGGCCGCTGTAATGGCGAAATATGATCACGATTGACCCCTTAATATTTTTAGCTGGTGGCCGCGGCTCACGTCGAGGTAAAATAACACAACAGCCGAGCAAAAGTTGGCGGAATCAAACCCCGAGGCTTTTTTGTGTTTTATTTGGAATATTTCGCGGCGGGAGTATATATCTATATATATATATATATATATATATATATATATATATATATATATATATATATATATATATATATATATGTTTTTATTTTTTACTCTTTCCCCACGTTTGGTTTCCCGCCCTGATGGACTGACGCATTTCAACACCCAAACATTTCCAGTATTATCCCTGACCGCGATTTGTTACCGTGATACAGCGGCTCCGAGTCTCTTTCGGTATTTTAACTGCGGCAGCCGGGAGGTGCAGGTAGCGGGGTGCGCGGTGCCAGGAGGAGGAGGAGGAGGAGGAGGAGGACCCGTATGTAACCCACTGGAGGACAGGAGTGGGTAGGAAGGGCGACGAGTGACTTGCGACTTGATTACCTTATAACAAAGAATGGTGATTGTGTTGCGAGTAAGTGGAGGAGAGTGTGGTGTGAGGGTGTTGAGTGGCGTGGGTTGTGACAAGTGACGCGGCCGCTATTTTCTGGGGCTTATTGGGCGGGAGTGACGAGGAGGCGATAACATTCCTTCATGGGCGTGATGGGCGTGTTCATTGGTCGTGTTCATTGATCACAGGCGTCGTGACGTTCAAGTTATGACGCTTTTTTCCTCTGCCATGGAGGTGACTGACTGAATTATAGGTGAAGTAGCAGTGCTGTAGTGGGTGTGTAAGTAGTAGTAGTAGTAGGAGTAGTAGTAGTAGTAGTAGTAGTAGAAGTAGTAGTAGTAGAAGTAGTAGAAGTAGTAGTAGAAGTAGTAGTAGTAGTAGTAGTAGTAGTAGTAGTAGTAGTAGTAGTAGTAGAAATAAAAGCAGCAGCAGCAACATAGTATTTGAAGGAAACTATGTGGTAGAAGGTGTTTTTGCTGACTGTTAGTCGTGTGTGTGTGTGTGTGTGTGTGTGTGTGTGGTTGTGTGTAGAAAGAGAGAGAGAGAGAGAGAGAGAGAGAGAGAGAGAGAGAGAGAGAGAGAGAGAGAGAGAGAGAGAGAGAGAGAGAGAAAGAGAAAGAGAGTGAGTGAGAGTGACAGAAGATGGAAAGTGTAATATGTGTGTGTGCAGCAGGCAGGCAGGCAGCGTGGGGTGTGAAGGTGGTGGTGGTGGTGGTGGTTCCGTCAGGAGGAGCGTGACGGACCCAAGGTGGTGAGAGGCTCCTCAACACAACCTCGTCAACTCCAACAAGTCTTTCTTTTCACCCACTGAATCTTCCTTAGTTACTCTCACCTCCTCACCGCACCCGTGATAAATAAAGAAAAAATATTGAACCATGAGGCAGTGCTTGGGGTCAGTAGAGGTCAGCAGCGGCTCCCTTCAGATGACCTCGCCGTGACCCAGCTCTGCCAGGAGTGTTGCTTTCCCTTGCTGAAAGTGGAAGAGGCTTATCGCAGGGAGGCGAATGTAAATGTGGAGTCTGACATATCGTAAACAGCTGCCCGAAGTTTGCTTAGAGAGGAGTGAGTGAGTCTGCGTTAAGCCGAACCCTCCAGGGAACCAAGACTCAGCAGGGACAGGTTCGGTAACGCTCACCCTCGGCTCGGCACCACCTTTAGTCCGCCTCCCTGCCTCGAGATACGACACGTTAGTTCCCATCCACCGCTGGTAACGACCTCAGGGGTAGGCGGGGGGCGCTGCATGTCTGGAAGGGAGCACGCACTCACGCACTCACTGCAGCGCATGGCAGTGAAAGTTGAGATGGTGTGTGTGTGTGTGTGTGTGTGTGTGTGTGTGTGTGTGTGTGTGTGTGTGTGTGTGGACGCCATAGCCTGAGAGCCAATCCCGCCCCGCTGATCCCATCACCGGCCGTCGTACACGCGTGGTATTGAGTAAAATAAAATAATCATGGTACGCGTTTTCCACCAATAACTTGGCAAAATACAAGATACAATATTTAACGTTTGACTTTTACTCTGGCTCCGCAACAAACGGAATCGGCCATTCTAGGCATACGAGGGAGTGGAGTGTCGTCATGGCCCCCTGGTCGATGCCAACGAGGGGTTTGCGCCCCAAAATGCCTGAAACATCGGCAAAGTTACGGGCGCGGAGCTGCTGCCGGCCTCCCACGGCTGTGTACATACATACCAAACTCAACTTTATGTTAATTGCCGCCTCTCGTGTTACATTTGTTGTAATAACAGCTCTTACTGCTGCTGTGAAATATTTTATGCAGGTTTTTCATGGCAGGCACAAGCGGAGTAAGCCCGAGGAGCCAGCCCGAGGAGGGGAGGTGTGTGTGTGTGTGTGTGTGTGTGTGTGCGTGCGTGCGTGTGCGTGTGCGTGTGCAAGACGGACGCTGGGTCGGTCAGGGGCACACTACTGCTGGCTCACTCGCAGCTCTATCGTCTTCCTCCTCCTCCTCCTCCTCCTTCCCTTGTAGCTCCTCCTTGTTTGCGACTCCTCCTCCTCCTGTTTCTCCTATCCCTCCTCCTCCTCCTCCTTCCCTGATAGCTCCTCGTCGTTTGCGGCTCCTCCTCCTCCCCTCCAGGTCCTCCGCTCGCTGCTTTGCATAAAAATTCAATGCTCGACTCAATTGAACGTATAAACAATGAAGCAGTACAGTCACTCCCCACACGAATATCCAACGGCCCCCTTAGAGAGCCACCCCCACACTGTCATCACCGCGCACCCCCACTCTTTTCCTCCTCCTTCCTCCCCCTCCTTCCCCTCCAAAGTCGCCACCCCCACCACACTGCCAGCCAGCCTAAAAGAACATTGTGACGACCCTCCTCCTCTTCCCCTCCCCCCAACCTCCATCACCACCTCCTGTCCTTCCTCCCTTCCTCTTCCTCTTCCCCTTCCCGCACTTCAGGCTCTCCATGCACCCCCTCCGCCCCCGCCCCCCGCCGCCCCCCTCCATGTGATCCTTGCTTTCACGTACAGACGCTCACTCACACACTCTTATTGCGTCATATTCATTAAAGTTCTCGTTGTCTATTTCTTAACCTTCCTCCTCCTCCTCCTCCTCCTCCTCCTCCTCCTCCTCTTCTTCTTCCATTACTTTATACAAGATCCTCCTTACTCGCTCCTCCTCCTCTTTTGCTTTTCTTCCATCCACACTTTTTTTTCCCCTCTTCTTTCCCCCTATTCTCCAACACCTCTTACTCCTCAAGTCCTCTCTCTCTCTCTCTCTCTCTCTCTCTCTCTCTCTCTCTCTCTCTCTCTCTCTCTCTCTCTCTCTCTCTCTCTCTCTCTCTCTCGACCCCTCGTTGTCGTACATACTCCCTCTCCAAGTCTCACACGCTTCATCTCTCTCTCTCTCTCTCTCTCTCTCTCTCTCTCTCTCTCTCTCTCTCTCTCTCTCTCTCTCTCTCTCTCTCTCTCTCTCTCTCTCGCCAATTGCCCTCTTTCCCCTTACATTTCCCCTCTCCCTTCAAATTCCCTCTCTTCCATCACGTTCCTTCCCTTCATGTCCCTCTCCTCTCAATTTCCCTCTCCCTTTCTCTTTTTCCCCTCTCCACCTTCTCTCTTTCCCTTCATATTCCACTCTCTCTCTCTCTCTCTCTCTCTCTCTCTCTCTCTCTCTCTCTCTCTCTCTCTCTCTCTCTCTCTCTCTCTCTCTCTCTCTCTCTCTCTCGTGTCCCTTCGCCCCTCACATCTCCATCCTATCACTCGCCTTAGCTGCCACACATCGTCCCTTCCTCGTCCATCGCGCTGCCCGACGCCCTTCCTCCTCGACCAGGCAGCTCGACCTGGACACCGCCGCCCCCGAGCATGGCGGCGGCGTCCAGGTGGTGCAGGAGGAGGGCTGCAGAAGGGCTGACCACCTGTAGACCAGCCAAGGAAGGTGACAGGGTTGAGACAGCAGCTGGTGGTGTCTGAGTCGCCTCGGCCTAACGCGCCCAATTGAAAATCAATGCCCCGCCTCCATTTGCTTCTGTGAGCCCCTCCTCCTCCTTCTCCTCCTCCTCCTCCTCCTCCTCCTCCTCCTCCTCCTCCTCCTCCTCCTCCTCCTCCTCCTCCTCCTTTTCCTCCTCGTCCTCGTCCTCCTCGTCCTCCTCCTACTTTTCATCCAACTCTCTTCCTCGTCCTCCTCCTCCTTTTCCTCCTCCTCCTTTTCCTCCTCCTCCTCGTCCTCGTCCTCGTCCTCCTCCTTTTCCTCCTCTCTGTTTTCCATCATCATCATCATCATCATCATTTTTCTTATTGTTCTTGTTCTTGTTGTTCTTCTTCTCAATCTTCTTCCTCTTCGTCTTCTTCTCTTTAATTTTCATCTGCCCTTTCATCCTTCTATTTGTTTTTTTGTTTTATTTTCTTCTTCCTCAAGTTCCATATTTTTATCGTTGTTTTTTATTCTTCCACGTATGATTGGTCGTCGCTTCTCTCCTCTCCTTCTGGTGTTCGTCTTGATCCTTCTTTGCATTACTCTTCACACGCTGGCTGTCATTGCTGCTTCTCTTTGCTTTCTCGTTATTCTTTTTCATTCACTGATCTTTCACGTATATGTTTGGTTTGGTGTCCTTTCCGTTCGATTTGTTTCTTTATAAACTTTTCGATGTTTTATAACTATTAATCACTTAAATTTCATTCTAATTTGAACCGTTTAACTATCCAATGAAAGGCAAACAATGTATCCCGACAGAATTTTAATGTCTTGTTCTCTGAATATAAATATATATATATATATATATATATATATATATATATATATATATATATATATATTCCCTGTCTTGCTTTTTTTCCGTTCCTCTGGTCTTCCCTCCCCACCAGCACGCACACTTCGTATCCAAGCTGTATTCATGTCTCCCAAAACTTTACTTTCCACATGCCATTCCAGAGAGAGAGAGAGAGAGAGAGAGAGAGAGAGAGAGAGAGAGAGAGAGAGAGAGAGAGAGAGAGAGAGAGAGAGAGAGAGAGGGGGGGGCGTGTGTGTGTGTGTGTGTGTGTGTGTGTGTGTGTGTGTGTGTGTGTTCGTTCGTTCCTCTTCACAACCTCCACATCACCAGGTCTGCGGGATTGGCTAACAATTTGTCACCATCGTGGACATTTTAACACCAGTATGGTTGCCAACTGTATAGCCGCCACAACACTCCACATCTCCCCACCACCACCCCCTCACCCCTCCACCACCACCCCCTCACCCCTCCACCGCCGCCGCCGCCGCGCCCTCCAGCCGCCATCACCATAACGTCACCACAACTCATCAGCATTCACTCCCCCGTCGCGCCCGCCGCCCGCCACACTTCGCCTGGCGCCGCCCGCGGGGCCGCCCTGAGGGACTGCACTCAGGCGTCTTCTAAAATCGACCTTTCCCATGGTGGACGGAAGAGCGTGGCCGCCTCAAGGTCGAGGCGGGTCACGGTGGTCACCAGGCTCCCCCGGCAGGCGCGGCGAACACCCTCCGTCAAGGAAAAAGTTTTGCAGCGAATATGAAAAATGAAATATTGTCATATTCCTTGTGTCTCCCCTCGCTCTCCCCTCGGCTGGCCCTCACGATAGGTGCCGAGGGCGTGGGAAAACCTCCCCTCTGATTCCCCTTGTTTGCCCGTCAGCGCAGGATACAAGAGCTCTTGTTTTGATTCGTGTTGAGTTTGCACTGCGTCTTGGAGCTGTCACATCCACGCGCCTCCTCCAGACACTCCACTCAAATCAGATTCCACGGCAATCCAAAATGGCGGCGTCCCTGAAAATAAGCTCGATCAGCAAATTATCGTGGAGCTGAATATTGCTGCGCCGACTTCTTGTCAAGCCGGCTCCTCCTGATACCCTAAGCCGGGCGCCAAAGTCGATACGTAGTCCATAGTCTTGCCTGCCTCCTCCTCCTCCTCGCGAAGGTCCCCGCCCGCCCCTCGCGCTGCTATCTGGGCGCGGGGAATCTTGTTTTGGTGGGGAGGGGGGTGATGAGAGAGAGAGAGAGAGAGAGAGAGAGAGAGAGAGAGAGAGAGAGAGAGAGAGAGAGAGAGAGAGAGAGAGAGATTTGTCGGACTGCGCTGAGGACTGATTCGCTACAAGTCCGGACCTCTTATGTCCCTTCACCTTCTTGCCCTCCGCTAAGACCTTGAGCCCAGCGACGTTGCGGCAGCTGGAGAGAGAGAGAGAGAGAGAGAGAGAGAGAGAGAGAGAGAGAGAGAGAGAGAGAGAGAGAGAGAGAGAGAGAGAGAGAGAGAAGGTTGATAAGTCTCCAGGGCGAGCCAGCCGTGTTAGGTGACGAGAAGGGTGGGAGTTGCTGCTGCTGCTACTACTACTACTGCTGGCTCTTCCTTCACCCCTGACTCAACCTGTTCCGAAATAGTGCATAGGAAAATGAGGATAAAAATAACTTTTCAACTCTACTTTGTCTATGAAGGGAGCTGTGTATACGGGAGCATTTTTCCCCTCTTCAAAATTTATCATAAAACGTAATGGTAATGATGATGACAGTGATGGTGGTGGTGGTGATGACGGCCTGAAGTATTAAATCTGAACGAAAAAATGAAACTATGATGAGTGAAGTGGAGGCGAAGCTTTTTTAAGTCCTGGACGTGTGACGGGATGAATATTGCGGAATGAGGGAATAGAAAATGAGAGAGAGAGAGAGAGAGAGAGAGAGAGAGAGAGAGAGAGAGAGAGAGAGAGAGAGAGAGAGAGAGAGAGAGAGATAGATGATTAGAATCCAATGAAGAGAGGTAGTCTGGACATACCAATGATATTATTATTGATATCTCTCTCTCTCTCTCTCTCTCTCTCTCTCTCTCTCTCTCTCTCTCTCTCTCTCTTTCTCCCACACAAGAGCACGTAATCAGGCACGTGGAGGGAGTGGGTGGAGGGCAGTGATCATAACGCCGCTGCTCTGGAGTGTTATGTTTGCTTGCACCTTCACTACTAGTCTGCAGACCGCCGCCCTTCACACCGCCTCACGCGCTGCCTTGCCTGGCTTACATCTCAACCGTCTCTCTCGCTGTCTCATCGTCCGCCTTATAATTGATGAATTCTCTAAATAATGCTGTCTGGGCGGGAAGTACACTGGCTTCTGGAAATGTTGTGACCCTCCGCATAAAGATAAACATTTAATAAGCCGTCCCACAACACGTACCAATAATGTGATATTAATGAATATTAGATCGAAGGCGAGCTGTGGCCTGGCGTGGGTCTGGCGGGCGTGTTCCTGTTTGTTGTATTATTTCACTGTCATTAAAATGCGAAAAGCTGAGGGTGTGGCTCATGGGGGTGGAAGGGCGGTGGTGGTGGCAGTGGTGGGGAACGGGTAGTGGTGGTGGTGGTGAGGTTTATCTGAAATCGAAATATTACAGTGTTGCTTTGAATCCTGACTCACCTCCTTGAACCATCTATAGTAAATAAGCATCTCACTTAGATATCTTTACCTGCCGCTCTCATCACTTGTCCTTCATAAAGGTGCGTCGGTGCGTTTGTCGGTGTGGTCGAGTTGCTCGCCACCAATAGCTTCGGTGGTGTTCGGAGCGCATCAATGATTCACCAGCCTGCTCTCAACACCAAACTCTCTGGGACCCGCCCGTGACGACGCTTGCACCTACACCAACCACCCACCCACTTCACTCGCTAAACATTCTTCTAATTTATTTCTTTATACACTTGTTTATTTTGCATTATATTTATTATGTGACCAAAAGCAGGTGATGTTTATCCCTATCATTGGCATCCTTACATTTTGTCCGTGAGTCAGTGAGTCCGTCAGTTATGTATGTTTCTATAGCAGTCCGCTGTGTGATGAAAGGGAGGACAGCCCTCATCCATCCATCGCCCCCTACCCGTCTTTTGAGGCCTATCACCCTCTGTTGAGTCCCTTCCTTCAGAACACGTAATCTTTCTTCACACACAAAACGCGCGCCACCCCTGCCGAGGCGTGCCAGGCCTTGGTGGAGGCAGACTCACGTGGGAGTGAATTTGATCAAGGGGAATTTTAGACGCAAGAGCGAATTTGAATGCCAAATAGCAGCTTTTAATGCTCATACCAAAGGGAGGACGAGGTTTTTGTGGAAGGATGATACTCTGTATGCATGGAAGTAATTATATTTTATGAGAATAATTACCTATCTCTTTTAGTCCTTCGAGTTGGGTTAGCGGATTCACATTTGGGTGGAAGGGTGCGTTCCACATGCATTATTTACACGTCTTTAATTCCGTGCCGTGCGAGTGTGAAGGAATACTGCCTAGTGTGTTGGAACTAAACACACACACACACACACACACACACACACACACACACACACACACACACACACACACACACACACACACACACACACACTTTATTTTCTTGTTTTTTACTGAAGTTTGAGTGTCTAAACGGGATTCAGAGAATACATCAACGTCTACTTGTGCATATTGCTGAATATCAGAATAAAAATTATGAATTGAAATATTGATACATTAAACATGAAAAGTTCATATTAGTATGTGTGTGTGTGTGTGTGTGTGTGTGTGTGTGTGTGTGTGTGTGTGTGTGTGGTGTGTTTCTCATGGATACTGTTATCTGTAATTTGTGTTGCACTCTTTTCACATGTCAGAGTATATTTCCATAATGATTTAGTGACATCACCACCACCATACTGATTGTTTGATTAATGGAAACAGACAGTAATTGAAAGCCAACCTTGTAGCGTCCTGTGACTTGTGTACACACGGAGGTGAACCTGTGACAAGGATCAACACAACACTGCTTCATACAGTGCTTCTATGTTGTAGATTCATATCATATGCATTACATGATATAATTGTATGAAAAGTATTCACAAGCATTAGAACCTGACGGTCTTTGAATATCACACTTGTATAAACTTGTATGACTGACTAGTGCTGTATTCAAAGGTAGAAATATAAATGTTTATCAAAAAGTCATTTGAAATAGTGCTTCCATAAAAGGCTTGTAAAATTTTGCTGGTTGGGATGACCAAAAATATTTTTAAAACTTTTTAAGGCTTTCATACTTCACAGTGAAGATTAATATGCAATCATAAAACATTGTATAAAATCTTATATAGAAATATTAACATTAGTGCACCAAATGCACAAACTGGTGAATGTTTATTTACACACAATGTATATTTCTAAATTTTCAAAACGTATTTAAGAATTTATTTAAAATGTATCATTAAATTAAGTCCAAACTGTTATTGCTCATGCTTACTGTGACCTATTATTAATGAGTGTTGTCCTTGTACAGGTGCTCCTGACCCCACGGCAGGAGGCAGTGCAGAGGAGGAGCACTGCTGGCATCTGGACGCCGAGCAGGTGAAGGAACAGGTGGGGCAGTACCTGACTCAGGGCGGCTACTACAATGCCAACAAACAGCTCTACTTCATGTTCACTAAAGTAAGTACCTGCACACACACACACACACACACACACACACACACACACACACACACACGCACACACACGCACACACACACACACACACACACACACACTGCTCCATTGGTATTTTTTTTATTAAATGTAACATCAGGTTATGTATAATGAAGGGAATGAGATGAAAAATGTGGATGGAAGGATGCTAAAAGGAAAAGCGTGTAAAAGGAAGATGGATGAAATATTTTTAAAATCATTGTAAGTGAGGTAATTGTGATGTGTATGGGAATGACAGGTGGTGGTAGGAGGGTGAAAAAAAATGCTCACGAAAGGGAAGAAAGTTTATGCTGCATTCATGGACCATGGAAAATATATATGACATAATTGATTAAACAGCAATGTAGGATGTATTGAAGGTGTATGGTGTGGGTGGGAAGGTGTTGAAATGGGTGATTGCAAATACATCCGAATGAATGGAGACACGAACAAAAGTTTAGGAATACAATGGCGGTATGATGCATGAGTGTGGGTGTGTAATGTACCCATGACTGTGTAACCTATATAGATATGGTGGGTGCACGAGTAGGAACCCCAATGCAATGGGAGGATAGGTGATAGAGTATGTGAGGGGAAGGGGAGGAAGGAGAATAAGAGGATTACAGCATGGAAGGAAGGAATGCAAGGAAAGAAATGAATGGAGACTCTTCTGTCATAGTAATTCTTAGCAACAGGTGTCACATGTGGATATATAAACAAAAAGGTAATGGAATCTACAAAACAGCAACACATAATTACAATATTTTTATAGCTATTTACTGTGTTATTCAGTTTTCCATTTATGTTTCAATGTTTCAGTAATCAAAAAATTAAAGTAAGATTGTCTTTTATGATTTTGCATATACAGAAATGCCTGAAATTTTGTTAGTGTTTATTTGCAAACAGTGAGTGAGTTATTTGTTGACCAGCAAGCATTTGAAATTTTATCATTTGATTATGCAGTGTTTAATTAATATATGTAATGTTGTTTTATCTTAGGTTCGTGAGATGGTCCGGGCAAGAGATAGTAATGGTGCTAAAATGCTCACAATGATCACTGAGCAGTTCCTTAATGATCCCAGACTCTTACTGTGGAAGACCCAGGGTACTCCCATGACGGACAAGTGTCGGCAGCATTGGGACCATATAGGTGAGTCCTCATCACCACCTTTATACTGGATTAATAGACTTTACAAATTCATTTCCACACCATGATTTAATGACATTATGAATTTATGAAACTGATGTCATTAGGGATACAAAGTACTTTCAATACATATGGATTAGATTACTGTTGTTGTTGCTGATGTATCCATTCATTGGGAAGAGTTTACAAACACTGCTGTTTAATACTACTTTATCTTTGTTGTTACCTTGTAATGTTTTATAGCTATTGTATGTTGTTATCTCTAGCATAATGCACATAAAGCTATGTGAGTACTTTTTTTCTCTTTTGTTTAGACATTACTTGTTTACCATCTTTGTCGTATGAAGCAGACCATAGTAAGGATCTACACTCTAACTGAACACACATACACACACACACACACATTGAGGAAGGCAGGGCAGTTGAAACTCTTGCTGTAACATGGTGTTGTTTTCAGCTGCTCTGTGGGTGTGTGTGGTGCTGGCGCCTCACTGTGGCTCCATGGAGAAGCAGCGGTGGCAGAAGACCTTGGAGCAGTGGGCGCAGACTGATGTGTGTCCCCTTGAGGACCCAGATCACAGGCACCAGGACAACAATGACAGGGTAGGAAAAAAATTATAAGATAAAGTTAAACATGCTATATATATTTCATTACATCATAATTTTACACTTATATTGAAATGCTAAGGCTAGGGAGAAGCCATATGTGTTAATGTAATACAATCAAGGTGAATGTGTCCCTTTCTTACTCCTATTCTAATGTAAGATTCCATAGCAGTGGTCACGGAGTTCGTAACATTATGGTTTTAAGGTGTACACAGCCAGTCCGTAATAGTCATGTCCCTCATTTTCCCTGGCTGGCTTTTACTGTGTCACAAACATTGTCAAGCTTTCTTCCACAACTCATCCCTCTTCATCATAACAGGAAATGTGCCTTCAACACTACCTGTCACACCCACTTACTGATCATCTTTATTTTCCCAGAATCATTCAGCAGCCTACTTCATGAGCTCTGATGAGGAGTCCAGTGATGAAGATAATGAGTTGCGGCGGAGAGACCCCAACAGAGATGCCAACAGAGATCCCTTCCACCGCCACCACCACAACCCCCACCACAACAACCAAAGAGATGTGCGAGACAGGGACAGAGATAGAAGATCATCACACAGGTAGGTGTTTATTTCTTCATATCATTTTGATGGGAACTGATCTGGTATTCATAGTTTCACCTTCACTCAAGAGCTATGTGCTAGTGTGATATTTATGTGCAACCCAACCTACAGTTTCATTATTACACGTACGTACAAACCACAGTAAGTTCTTGATTTACATATACTCCCTACAAAAGAATCATTACAGCTGTACCTTAAGTTTAATAATGGTTACCACACTGAAGGAGGCAAACGTGTATTAGATCTAAAACTGCAGCAGAATGGTGAAAGTTTAGCCAGTATTGTGCACATTTGTCTTTACACAAAATCCTTTGTTATAATATCTTCATATATTTGATTCATTAATCTCATGAATCATGTTTTTTCTCAGGCGTCACAAGAGGCGGAGGATCTCAGCGCCTCCTCGAACTATTTTCCACCGGGCCATTGATGCGTGCACCATGTCCTGGGAGGACCACCACCTCAGGACCATCCTGGCGGGAGAAACTCCAGTGCTCAGGACCACTCAGCACTCCTCCTCTTACTACAATGAACACGGCCAACCTTTGTGGCATGGTAAGTGGCTTGCTTATGAGGCAAATAGGTAAAAAATGCATTCATACTTATTTGTTATTTATAATTCATTATTGTTTTTTTCTTTTTTTACGATAAGTATTGGCCAATCTTGGGTATTTTTTTTCTATTCTGTCTGCTATACATTTTTTCCATTCTTGTCTGCAATAAGTATTCATTTTGATAATTCTGTCCCAACACTTTCAGAACCTGTTCCAGTTGCCTGCTCTCGTGTTGATGCGTTACGATCCCACGGCTACACCTGTGAAGCACTGCGGCTTGCGGTTGCTGTGGTGCGAACCCTGAAGCAGGCGCAGAGAGAAGCATACCTTTGGTGGGGGAGCAAAAGGGATGAAATGCTTCCGAGGTGTTCTGCCTCTAGAGCTTGTAGATCTCTTGGTCCTGGAGCATTAGAAAGTTGGGTGGGGCATCCCTTAGACCCAATAACATGTCTCTTCGATACCTTAGCAGAAGCATCCCTATTACCTGAAGATTTACCAAGATTCCAGTACCATAGTGGTGAGCCTAAAACATTGTTTGACACACTAGATTATCGTTGTGGTTTTCCTGCCTTTGTTTGTCATTGTTTACTGAATCAAACTTAAAACCTACTTAAAATTAAATTATATAACAGCCTTTAACCCATAGAAATAATATAATAAAGTCTCAATTTATTCATTAATATTTTCTATGAAGCTATAAAGCAATGAAATTAGTTTTTGATGAATTTTTCCTTGCATTATCCCCGTTAGATTGGCTAGGAGTAGCAAATGAAGATGCTACCAACCTTGCACCACTGAGGTATCGCCATGTTCCCGTCCCTGGATCCAGTGACCCCTGGGAATCCTACCTCACCCTAGCCTTAGAAGCAGCTCTTATTGGTCTAGGACAGCAACGTGCTATGCCACCTGGACTGTATGCTCAGGAAAAGGCCTGTAAGCAAGAAGAAAAGATGATCCTCAAGCTTCAAGAACTCAACCTAGATTCCCCCCTGTTGGCAGTGTTGCGGAGACAAGCCAGGCTGCTGCTGGAAGGTGGACCTTTCTCTGGGTTAGGGGAAGGCATCCACCCGGAGAGTGTGCCAATGCACACCTTTACAAAGTTCCTATTTACAGCTCTTTTGCCACATGATCCTGATTTAGCATATCAGCTGGCTTTAAGAGCAATAAGGTATGCAATAATATTTGTTTTATTCTAGTATAGTGTATTAAACTTAAATTATTAACAAATATTCAAGCAAAACTGTTTTTGGCAATTTACAATTTTTTAAAAATTTATATGTAATATAGGAAAATAAATTCTAGCTTTATGTATGTATATGCACAAACAAAATAAGGAATATGGTAAAAGATAAGAGAATAGAATCAGCATTTTTTGGAAAAACTATTTGAGTTAAGTTCGTCAAATGTTATGATGTACATGTGTTTCTTGATACTTTTCAGGTTACCTATCTTAGAAGATCATGATGATGTAGATGACCCCGTCAACGGAAATGTGTCTTCTTTGGTGCTGTCTCGATATCCCAGATGGTTCACTTTAGGACATATTGAAACTCAGCAATGTACTCTTGCTTGTACTATGATAAATGCAGCTAAGAGTAAGTTGGTTCAGATGGTTTATATATACAATGCTCATAATGTTGAATATAATGTACACAAACCATTTCCAAATATTTCTTTAGAGTGAAACACCACAATTATTTCATTTTGATGACAAATCTCCATAATATTGATATATGTATATTTTTAAATTCCCCCAAACTCAACGGTTACATTCTTTGTTCAGATGATGTGATGCGTCTCCGTTCAGTCCTGGACGCAGCGCTGAGGAACATTCACAGTTCTTCCCACCTCTTTAAGCTGGCTCAGGATGCTTTTAGATTAGGTCTGCCTGGAGAGGGACAGAGGAACTCACTTCTGCTCAATGCTGCTCTTGAACTAGGACTACAGGTGAGTGTGTGCACGAATTCTTTTTCTTAAGAAAGAATATCTTAATTAGGATGAAAAATAGATACATTTATGGCCATGAATATTGCTGTAAATTTTTTATCACACTTAATCATTCACCACTCTATTAGTGAACCAATATCTAAAAAATATCAAATAGTTCTAATTCAAAACTGGTTATGTGAATTACAGGCACCAAATGGTCACAAATATTGAGGCTGCTCTGTACTGCTGATGACAGTCTTGGTGACATGTTTCAGTATTATCATTCAAATAATCTTAAAATGTATGTGATCTTTTCTATAGCTGTGAACGTTCTCTTTACAGGTAATGAGAATGACACTCACGTCACTCAACTGGAGACGGAGAGAAATGGTGCGTTGGTTGGTGACGTGTGCCACGGAGGTTGGGGTGTCGGCTCTTATTTCTATAATGCAAAATTGGTTCACCCTCTTCACTCCAACGGAAGCCACTGGTGCCGTGGCGTCCACCATCATGAGCCACACCACAGTGATGCGGTTACAGTTGGATCGGTCCAAACAAGATGAGCTTGCTGCTTGTGCCAGATCTTTAGCTTTGCAATGTGCTACTAAAGTATGTATTTTTTAATATTTCAACATTCTAATTGTGTATCATATAATATTGAATACCCTAATTTTTCAAACTCCAAAATATGTATTGTTATAGTTTTTATTATATAGCATGACTTGATATCAAGATGACTTGTAAGCTACACCTTCTCTAATTTCTCTTGTTTTCCATTTTCAGGACCCACCAAACTGTGCTCTAAATGCCTTGACTCTGTGTGAAAGTGATCCTGTATCCTTTGAAACTGCCTATCAAGTTGTTGTAGATGCAGCTGCTCACACTATGTCATCTTCCCAACTGTTCACCATTGCCCGCTACATGGAGCACCGGGGATACCCTCACCGTGCTTACACTTTAGCAATGTTGGCAATGCGCAGTGTTCATCTGGCATACAACCAAGATCCTCACCCAGCAATTAACGATATCCATTGGGCCGTGGCGTTGGCTCATTCCCTCGGTCGTGTAGAATTATCGCAGCTTCTTCCGGTGCTCATCAAGAATGTCCAATGTGCCACTGTGTTATCCGATGTTTTACGGCGCTGCTCACTTTCAGCTCCAGGCATGGCTTGTCCAGACTCCAAACGTAGACCAATAAAGCCATTAGCTTTTGATAAAGCTCCTCTACGAGGCCTCCTCGAAGCCACAATTCTTGCTTATATCAACACTACTAACTCACGTTTGACTCATATATCCCCGAGACATTACCAAGACTTCATTGACTTTTTAACTAAAGCTCACGAAACATTTATGCTTGCCCATGATGGACACATTCAATTTGCACAGCTTATTGAAAACATGAAGGTAGCATACAAAGGCAAGAAAAAGCTTATGTGCTTAGTGCGGGAACGATTTGGCTGATGTTTAGTGAATCGGTATCAAAGACATTGTAGAAAATGCTTCAGTAAAGCATTAAGTTCTTCCCATTAAACACAAGTACTATATTGAAATGTTTGCAGTTGTGAGAGCCAGATACAATTTACACAAACAGTTGCACTGCATTGAAACATATGTTGAAATGGCATCAGTTCTTTATTATTGCTCACAAGTGGAAAACAAAAATGAATTTTTCAAGTGAAGTGGTACTTTTCAGGAGTGTGATGCAGACATTTCAGTTCCAAGGATTATAATTTTTATAATGTTTTCTGACTACAATGTTTGATAGGTTTTCAGTCAGGTTTTTAATCTTATTCCCTGTTTTTAGGCCAATGCTGTTCATTTCTGAGTATGTGCAGCAGTTATTATTTTTTTTTGCAAAGGACTAAATAGTTCCATTATTTTTACTACTTCAGTTTGTATATTATTTATTCAGTTGCTATTGCAAGTACATTTTGTGTATTTATACCAAAGATTAGTGAGAAACAGATGGGTTAGCATTTTGCATCCAATCCTGAGCTGCAAGCAAGCCCAGTTGATAGTGTGATACTATGCTAAGTGGAATCCCACCTCTTACGCCCATATCACGCGGAGTTGGTACCGTCAGGGACTCCAGTACAAACCATGGCAAAGTTCACAGGCTGTAAAATGTTCTGGCTCTGTAGATGCTCTTATCCAAACAAAGTAATGATATGCTTCAATACACCAAGTTGGTCTGTCATAACACAGAGAGGAGTCAAGAACCATATATTCCTCTGACAAATGTCATTAATGGTAATGTTCTTTTTCCATACATGTTCTATAATATGCCTCAAAGCTATGTATTAGTCCATGAAAACTGGTGAGAGGAATCATGAGCCTAAGCATTTAGCTTTTGTGAATGCAGCCTTTTTTGTCAGACTTATCTAAGTCTCTACCCTGCAATATAATATGTGGGTTGAAGATGAAGATTCTTTTACAAATATCTTTGGACGGGTTATCTGATGATTAGATACATGTTACCTTGCAGTCAAAATAAGCATTTGGAGCTATAAAATTGGAAAAGCCTTTAGTTATGTGCAAGATACAGCCACAGGCACCAATATTTATGTTTAATGAATGGAAATGGTAAAGTGACAAGTTTCAAAATTTTTAAAAATCTTGCTTGCCTCCTGCAAGCAGTAATAATTAAATAGAGTAATTCCGAGGATTGAATGCAGAAAGGCTTTACTACTATTTCATTATTCATAACTAAGGGCCAAACCATAACCCATTCACACAACAACATCCTGTCATTGCAGGAGGTCAAACAATGGAAATACTGTATTGAGTCGGAAATATTGTGCTGCTGTAGTGCTGCCTTTCTTAGTGAAGTTAATTTCCGACAATAATGCACTTTAGTGATCTACCTCTGTATCCTTATGTAGCAAACACAGCCGTGGCCTATGTAGATGGTTGTTTTTGTTTGCTGTCTTGCCATATCTTCAAAAGGTCCAGTGTGTTATGTATATGATCTCATGTCTAAGGACAAAAAAAGTCTCTTTTTAGACTATAGATTTTCAAGTTGTATATATAGTACATATACATATATATACATATGTGTGTATTTAGTGTATAAGGTGCCACAGTGCCCTCTGGCATGGTTGTTTTAGGTCTCATTTTTTAGTACCTTTCCACTTCAATGTGACTTTCCTTCTGTTCCTGCTTCCGTGAGTGCTGGAATCTGCTCCTTATTTATAGCCTGTCAGAATATCAGGGGTATTTTTGGTACTGCATGGCAAGGAAGAAACGATTGAGATATCACTTTTTAGGGCCATGTTAATTAGTCAGAGGTATTTTTAGCTGTTTTTTTTTTTTTTACATACAATGGCTAGGAACTAGTTTAATTAGTGTTATATTTTATTACACTGATGTTAATGCTTGTTTTACCCCTTTTTTTAAAAAGGAACTTTTTGTTGCCTATTGTTACTACTGGTATTAAGTTATTTATGTACAAACTATTATATGCTGGTCAATACCAATGCCTCCTCAGACTTCCAAAATGGTTATGTATTGCACATTTACACAGTGAGGCTCTAAGTCCTATGTGTGATTAACAGCATGTATGTAAATATTCATATGTCAATAATTTAATGCCCATATCTTCAAAAGCTTCATCAGCCCATTCTTGATGTGTATTGTGTCTGTATAGGTCTATGTCTACATCCAAATAGCATACAAAAGTTGTCAATATTTTTTCAGTAGTAAAGATGGGTATGTTTTGTTGGTGGGTGTCAGCTTTCCATTATTTTTGACTTGATGTCTTGTGTGGGCAAGCTGTAAATGTAACATATGGGAGGTAATAAGGTACACCACCGATGAGTTGTTTCTATGAAGCGAATAATTCAAGTTGGTTTATCACATCCCGTGTATGCATGCATTGTATATGCTTTCTCCATCTACCTTTGGGAATGTTAAATAATTCATAGACAGCCAGATTCAAGGGTATACACCACTCAGTATTTTAGATAGGTTCATCTTCTAGAGTATTTGCATCCTATTTATTTCATCATGCCGAATTTTCCTACAGCCTTATGCTCCAATAGATCAAACTTGAGCCATATATTCATAATGCATATAACCTCAAAATACCACAAGGATAAAGGATAATTCTTGAGTGATTGATAATTGCATATAGGGAAGCGAATTCATACATACTCCATACATATATACATACATACATACATTATATAATAGTGATATTCGTGCATTTGAAAGTGAGAACATGAGGAGTGGTCTGCAATGTTATGATCACGTTCCGGTTCATGACAATCTTAGTTAGGGTCATATCACTCAGAGGTCCTTGTGTCCACAGCACCGACTTGTACCAATGTTTAAACCAATCGCTTGAGATGAAATTGTAAGATAAAAGTGAAACGCATGTGAATATTGTAAAATGCATGTCAGTGCTTGAGAACTGTATAATACATGTAGGAACTTGTACATAATAGAGTGATGCATTAGGGTCACTTTAGAATTAGGTTTTTTTTCCCCTCTCTCTCTCTCTCTCTCACTCTCTCTATCTCTCTTTTATGGTCTTCTTATATCTTTCCAAGGTTATACTTATTATCATCATACATCTCATATTTCTGGTGGATACAGTTTGTTTTGATACGTTACCATGTTTGAGGTGATATTCCGTTTGTCAAACAGTAATATATGAAAGCTGCGAGTTAGAACCTTCTCCTACCTGTCTCTGAACGTGAAAAAAGTACCTATTTTTCTTGATTTAAATGGTAGAGGTCAAGAAAACTGTTGTTGTGTTCATTTATTAATCAATTTGTTGTTATTTTGTTTGTTCAGAATTATAATTGTTTTTTTTTATTAATTTCCAGTAAACCGAACGTGTGTAAGAGATCAGATGATGTGACTTTGGTTGGTGATGTGATGTGTGTTTGAGAGTGTGTAGCTCAGACTGGAGGACACTTGATTTGAGTTTGTTTGAAGAATTCTGTTACATTAGTATGCGTGTCAAGTGTCCACTGCTAAGCTGTTCTATTGACAGTTTTTTTATATTTTTATTTCAGAATGTTTTTTAAGACTTTTAAAACTATTTAATTTGAGTCTGCTGTGAATATTTGCAAAGCCATATGCAAGCGTGTACAGTACAAGTGGATGATGTAATAAACTTTTGTTCTTATTTAATTTAAGTTATGTATGCAAATATCCCCTTCCATCATTTATGCTCCCATCCTATACCCTTCTCCTCTTCAAACTCCTCATTTTTGTCCTGTCATAATTATTGTTTCTGCCATTTTTTACATTTGTATTAAAGACTTTACAATGACAATGACTGTTATTGCCCTCTCAAACATTTCCATGAGCCTTGATGTTATTCCTGTGAAGGTGAATGAGTCTGGTCCACTTCAGATACACCATCCAGACAAGCACACAGGATTGTCTCTTCAACCTGAATGTGCTTATATATAAAGGAAGTGCAGAGTAAACTTTACTTACTATCCTAGCTTACTGTAATTATAAGTGTCTGGAATGCTCTCCTTACTCTGTTGTTTCCCTTTTAGCTTATTAAGGACCTTTGACGTACTTTACTCGCATTAATTCATTCCATGTTAATAACTGATTCCTAAAAGCTGTTGTATTGATTTTGCAGTAATACATGCATGAAACACTCCATACCAGGTGATAAATTGAAGCATTACATTGTGCTATGCAAGGCTGCTGTTATAATGCGTGCAACAACATACTCAATCTCTTGCTAAGCCTTGGGGAGCCATGCAACTTTCATGCAAGTAGCAAGGAGGGAGAACTCAACGAATACCCTGCAAGGTTAAGGAATACGTAACCACATATCAAAGATTAATATATAATCTTTGCATTAAGTTTTCTTGTACATAGTGTCTTTTATGCTTGCAATACATGTGTGACAAGCTAGAAAGAAAAAAAGAGCGATGTAGGGAAAAAAGAAAATATGAATGACTCGTACGCATTGGCAGGGGAGCACGGGTTCGTGTAAGAGTTTTTTCCAGTTTGGAGCAGCAGCACACAGGGCAGTACCTCAGTGTGTGCTGATCTGGCGGGGTGGAGGTGTGCGAGTGCCAAGTCACCTTCATAACACTAGTGACTCGGTGCATTGCCCACCCCTTAAGACAGTGTTGTTGATCAAAAGGTAGAATCATAAGGAGGGTTTGTCAGACTCAGGCGGGGGACTCTAAGCTGAGGATCAATGTGTTGTGCCTCCAAACAGGGAAGATGCAATGGTCGCCTGCATCGTGTGAATGACGCAATCTGGCACGCACACAGACAGCCACACACCGGGCCTGTGATATAGTACAAGGAGCCGCTGGTCACACCTCTACAAGTCCACGCCAAGGTAAGACAGGTGTGCTTGTGTATATAGTGTGATGGCACGCCTCGCTATGTTAGTGTCAGGAAAAACATGAACCTTTGATAATCATGGGTAGGTCTATAAGATTAGGATTGCTCTGGGCAGTGTGGTGATACCGGGGCATGGCAGGCCTGTCAGGTACAAGGTGTATTAGATAGGATCAGATGGACAGGAATCTTTACAATGCACCAACACATGACATTTGAAAGACGACCTGGGAGAAGTTAAGCCTGTCAGGAATTAGTGTCAATAGTAGGAGGAGAGGCTGTTCTCTGGGGTGGTTATCGATTGGACGCCTGACACACACACACACACACACACACACTGGGTGAAAATAAATGCATGGACACCTTAGATCCCGTTAGTTTTGACACATTATTTTTGTCATTCAAGGTCTGTCATGGTTCACGGCCTTGCCGTGTGTGTGTGTGTGTGTGTGTTGTTGTTGCTGTGTGGTGACATGTTATTCTAGTGACGTGTGTGTTCTAACTGTAAGGTTATTATTTTTAGGTTGTTAGTGTGAATAACTTGAGAAAAAACTGTATAGGATAAATTAAGTTTGCTCTATTTTTCATCAGCTAATTGGTAGATGAATTAGCGTGAAAAAAGTTGATAATGTATGAGAGAAAATATAATTAAAGGTGAGATCTGAGCCGCGCAGCTGACCGACCGTCCAAATGGAGTATTATTGGACAGGTCAGGTCAGGGTGAATCCTATTAGCATGGGTTCAGGTGACGCATACCCAGTGCTGTCACGAACCACGGAACCAACAGTACGAGTTATTGATTAGTAATTCGTATTTCTCTCATCGTTTAAAAATTGCGTTAGTTTTTCAGAGATGTGAGGAGATAAGATTATTACCTGCCACTGCATACTGTCTAGATTGCGAAGTCCTGTCTTACGGTGCCCTTGATCAGCATGGCCCTCAGGCTGCCTGGCTTCCCCTTGCTTTGTGTTCGACGTGACACCAACAAGGACACATAACACTTACTAACAGAACATGTGACGGAAGTGTGTGTGTGTGTGTGTGTGTGATAACATTCCATTCTCCGTTATGTGTTATCTAACGCAATAGGTTACGGTTGCATATCTGATAGTTTCCAAAAAAAGCAATATGTCATTGGGGAAGCTGTGGTGAATCTTGTCATTACTTATGTATGCACGTACCTAACTTAGAATATTACAGAAGTTGAAGTGTGTCATGCGTAGACGAATACAAACTGATATGGACTAAATATAGTTATCATGTTTATCTTAAATTACGCAAATACCAGTGACATTCATAATGAATAATTTAATCATCAAGTAATATCTAGTTTTGTATCATCCTAGTGGGATAATTGAATACAGAATCCTTATCAGAAACTACCTCACGTAACACTTTCACATCTTTCTGAGAACACTGAACGTTGTGGTTTTATAATATGTCCAGGAAATAACTCTTGGGTTGGAGAGCGTTGAACTTATGCCAACATTTTTATGGGCACATTTTGAATATTCGGGAGAAATTTTTGTTCGTTTATGCACATGTCAAAATGTTAACCATGAATTATTACAGTTTGTACTCTCTCTCTCTCTCTCTCTCTCTCTCTCTCTCTCTCTCTCTCTCTCTCTCTCTCTCTCTCTCTCTCTCTCTCTCTCTCTCTCTCTCTCTCTCTCTCTCTCTCTCTTTTGCCGTCTGTGAATATTCGTATCCTTTCTGCGTCTTAATGTTATTGCAGTTGTCAGTTTAGTGATATGGAAATGTATTCATGATGCTTTGTTTATTTTTTCGGCAGCGTGTCACAAGAATACAATAAACAAATATACGTAATGCCACATTATTATTATTTTTTATTATCATTGTCATTGTTTTTTTTCTTCTTACATATGCAGCAGACTGAACAAGGGCCAGCAAAAAGTTGAAGAAAAAAAAACTGCTTTATTGCCGTTTCCCAAAAAGAACATTGCAGGTAAATTCCAAAAGGGAAGATCAAAAATTAGTTTCCGGGACCAGAGGTGTCTTGCTACTCCTCTTCCAAGTGAGTTCAAAAAGTCGTAAGAAGGTGGAAAATAAATAAAAATAAAGTCAGTGTTCTAAAGTTTATGAATGGAAAGGGATGAAAGAGTGAAGATACTGGTTGATTCTCGCATTAATTTTGTGGTATAGTATAGGCCACTGCGGACACGTTCTTGTACGAACGTAGTTTCAAAATTCGAACACAGGGTGAGATGACAACCTGATAGTGGTGTGATATAGAGCAGTGTTTATGGTTGTTTAGTGGTGCGGGGCGTGTCACAACACAGGAAGTATTGTTTAATAATTACTTTAAAATACCGCAATCAGATCCAGGAAAATCGAAAAAGACCGTTTGATGAGACCCCCGCCCTCGCCCCCTCCAACTCTCGTAACATACCTGATGCATCCATTTGCTCAGCTCTATCTAGCGTTGCCACCTTTGATGTAGTTGGTGGTCAGCTCACACTTGTGGAATGATTAATGATTGGGTATAATAAGCAATTATTCGTGGAGGTAATTATTGGTAACTTGCATCCCAGTCAGCCATGTACGAAAACAGTTGTACTTATTCACCATAGCTGCCGAGGCCAAGGAGATGACGTTATGTTCAGGTTATAACTATTAAATGGCCCACATCTCCCACCACCCGACTTTTTTTTCACTCCGAGCTGTCATGATTATATCATGTTGGCTGCACGAACATCCGTTTAGGAAAAACATACACACACACACACACACACACACACACACACACACACACACACACACACACACACACACATACACACACACACATACACACACACACACACACACACATACACACACACACACACACACACATACACATACACATACACATATACACCGTGGTTCAGTGGTTAACTATTTCGCCTGTCACCCGACAAGGCGTAGGTTCGAACTCTGCTCAGATCCCTAAGGATTTTTCACTGCCGGGTCACGGTTACAGTCCCCCTTGAGCAAGGGAATGGGGGTGTGTAATGTGTGAGAGGTCTCAGCCTTACTCATACACTGTAGATCCGTCTATATGAGCTCTGACCTCTTTCGGAGAGGGTAATGGCTGACGATCACGAGTCCAGCGCGTGATTCTACAGACCATGCTGAATAACACACACACACACACACACACACGTGGTCATTAGCTATGGAGGATGCACACGAGTCTTGCGTGAGACTGGTCGTATTACACAGCAGACAGGTTGGCGAACTCTGTTTTCATCTTTAATCATTATATCGATGCGATGTTTTGCATGTAGCGAGTTCATAGTAAAGAGAAGATATGTAGTGGATGATGCTTGAGCCAGCCGAGTGAAGGCAACAGTTGTGTGAGCGTCGTCTGGGGTTCACACTTCCTCTGTCAGTGTTGGGGAGATTTCTATGGCGTGGAGGAAAGTATTCGCTGTGAACTTCATCATTCGAGGTTTGAAGGAAGATGAATAAATATGAATAGAGTGAAACATAGAAGGTGGCTCCTTGGAACACAGTAACAACCCCCCCCCTTCACCCCCCTCCACCCCCACGTGGTAGCCTTGCCTGCCTTTGCCGTGCCTTAGTTGGAAGGAAGCCCTTGGCGCTACTATTGCCAACGTAGGCAAGCCAGCAACTGATGCCGCGCCGATTTTATCCTTCAAGTTTTGCGTATGTACGGAAAATAACCCTTTCTCTCTCTCTCTCTCTCTCTCTCTCTCTCTCTCTCTCTCTCTCTCTCTCTCTCTCTCTCTCTCTCTCTCTCTCTCTCTCTGTGTGTGTGTGTGTGTGTGTGTGTGTGTGTGTGTGTGTGTGTGTGTGTGTGTGTGTGTGTTGTGTGTTGTGTGTATGTGTGTTACTAATGGATCTATCCCGCACCGTAACAAAGGTTCCCGTGCAGGTTGGCTGGCCGCTTGTATATAACACCACTGCACTGGAACCAAACTTGCCCCGTCATCACCCGGCTTCACCCCATGCTTGACATACGCAAACCCGACGTAATCACATACTCCAAGGGGTTTTCAGGTTTCACAGGTCGCATAAAAACAAGAGGTGGTTTTCTTGTCCCCAGGCCGCCTCACTTTCAAACAGGTAGATTATACAGTAACTTTGTGCGCGCTCTCTCTCTCTCTCTCTCTCTCTCTCTCTCTCTCTCTCTCTCTCTCTCTCTCTCTCTCTCTCTCTCTCTCTCTCTCTCTCTCACTCTCACTTTTCTCTCTCCTCTCTCCCATTTCAGTGGTCACGTGGCCCCGACCCACAGACTATAGGTTCCAAGCAGGTGTAAGGCAATCAGGTGTGGGAGGAAACCAAGAAAGATGTGCCGTCACGAGACTTTTGGCACCGAAACTTATGTAGCTTATACTCCTGAAGCAAAGGAAAGCAAATTTATGGCTTCGTTAATCACGTGAATCTTAATGTTCTATACACCACATATTGTCCTAGCTGAGGTGTACCACTTTTAAAACTGTTTCTGTGAGTCTGAGAACAGAGTTTGCGTGAGACCAACATTTTTTTCGTCCTTGAAATATACAGTGATTGGCAACATTTTCAACACGAAATCTTTTCACTTCTTTCCGAGCTGAACCATTCTGAATCCTTTGTCAAATATACTTCCTTGCCGCTAGAAACAAGGAAGTCGTAGGGTGATGCTGCTGCTATATTTGGCCGTCACGTCACTGTCACAGGAGTTCATCTCATCTGGGCGTGTGTTAAGCGGGGACACCTAATGGCCCAGCACGACTTACTGTGTGCCTGTGTGTTGCTTCCTTTCTTATCGTGACGGACAGAGACGAGAAGGGGAGGAGCAAGACTGAAACAACGTGAGCTAACCTTAACCTTAACTCCTTTGTTTGTGTGTGTGTGTGTGTGTGTGTGTGTGTGTGTGTGTGTGTGTGTGTGTGTGTGTGTGTGTGTTCAAGGGTGTACGTGCATATATAATTGTCTTTTGTTTTTCTTTTTTTTGAATCGAAACAATAATTGGCCGAATGAAAATGCAACTCAAGCTTTAAAGAAACAATGTCCAGCGATTACAACACACACACACACACACACACACACACACACACACACACACACACACACACACACACACACACACACACACACACAAAGAATCACAGTTGCATCTCACGCAGTATACTCTTGCCTCACCAGTCCCAGGAAGTGTGATGTGGAGGGTCGGGGAAGGAATGAAGGGTTAGGGGCGAGGGCGAAGGAAGGGCACGTACCAAGCACCAACTGGTAGAGTGAGTGCAGTGTTGGACGTAGGTTGCGTAGTTCTTTAGCAGCTAGTTTTTTATGATAATTTGCCGGTTTTTTCACCTCCACTGCACCGCCTCTTGCTGCTGCTGCTCATATTATGCTGCTCACCTCATTTTTATCCTCCTCGCTTTTTCTATTAATTCCTCCTCCTGCTCCTCTCTTCTTCCTTGCTTCTTTTGATCTTGGTATCCGTTACTAGCACGGTTCAGACTTTTCTTTTGCATGTCTTCTACGAATCTAGCTTAATATAGACCCTCCCTCTCTCCCATTATCTCCCTCCATCTTTCCCATTATCTCCCTTCCTCTCTCCCACTACCTCCCTCCCTCCCTCCCTTCCTTCCTCCCTCCCTCCCTCCCCGTCATGCCCCGCGGTGATGCATGCCTCCACGCATACAAAGCCCCTCTCAATGCCCTAGGTTGTGATGCTGCAAGAATACAACAGGTGCTTACCAATGATGCTTTCGGTAGCCTTACAAGTGATGAAGGTTGTGATGCTGGGCCTTCGTCAGGTTGTATAGCCTGACGGTGTGTTGTGGTGTTGTAGTGTTGTAGTGTTGCAGGTGTTGTTATATTGTGAAGGGAAGAGAATGAATGACATGCTGTGGAATGGATTATCTTTGGTGGAATACACACACACACACACACACACACACACACACACACACACACACACACACACACACACACACACACACACACAGGTGCCTGCGGGTGGTGTGGGGCACCTGTTGCACCGTTACAACACACGTGACTTTGGAGTGTGTGGCACAAGCACGGCGCCCACCTGTTAGAAGGGTAGGGAAGGGAGGGAGGGGATGGGGCGCCCTTCACCTCAGCTCAGTGTCTTTCTGGTTGTTTGAACACTTTATTTGTTGATCTTTGTTTTATTTATTCATTCATTTACGTGTTTATTTTATTATTATTTTGTTTTCCAGAATAGTGCATTGGTGTTTTGTGTGTTATCAACATTGTATTGCATAGACATTCTTAATTAGGTTTTGATATTTTTGGTCGGCTTCAGTGTTTGGAGATAGTTACATTTTTATATATATTTTTTTGTCTATTATTATTATTATTATTATTATTATTATTATTATTATTATTATTATTATTATGTTCCCTAGTGGTGGAGGGAGCCAGCCAGGTCACACACGAGTGGTCAGGTTAATGGAACACTGCCAACGTATTTCCTGCCTGCAGACTAATAAGGTCAGCGAGAGGGATGGGAAGCCCTCCTCTGTATCGTTTCTTCCTACTATGAGACAAGGTGTAGAGGGGGAGGGGAGGTTAAATTTTCTCAGAATCTTAAAGACGCCTCGTCTCGACTAGACCTGCCCTTCTTTAAAGGGGATAGGAACAAGGTATAGAGATGGACTTTGTTATTATTATCATTATTCGTAGTAGTTGTAGTAGTAGTATCATCATCATCATCATCATCATCATCATCATCATCATCATCATCATCATCATCATCATCATCATCATCATCATCATTATGTCGTATCTGTAACAATAGTGAAAGACTGCAAGACGTATAAGAACTAAACAAACAGGAAGATGATCAAAGTAGTAATGATGACGCTCTGATACCTTAGTGTGTAGTCTATAGTGTGTGACTTATGTGTTACAAACTTCCATTGAAACTCCTGACTCATTTGGAGTATTTATTTAGGAAATATGCACGAAGGTTGTATCCATAGCTTAAAAACATTGATGATACACACTTTCAGCTGATGCATACACACGTATCCTCGGTTGCAAAACAAAGGAACAACACAATAAGTATGTTATGACAGGCCCGAGGTTGTTGGTCGCCTTAGTTGTTAAAAAGTGAGATAATGTAAACAAAGTGAAGGTAGTTAACCCCAGTTCAGCAGCAAATGAAAGGGCTTCCCCGGCTCTAGGATCAGCCAATCACCAGCTTCAGGCAGAATGAGTCTAGTTGCATCATGAGGTGTGAGAGCAAGAGCAGCCACAGTGAGGACCGTTCATGTGGCTGCGTGTCGGGTTGTACTGGTCGTAATTATAAGTTAAAGGTCACTTCTAAGAGTTGAGCGTTAGTTTAAGTGAAGTGAGTTAGTGCGTCGATCAAAGTGTGTATTGTGGATTAACATTTCTTATAATTCATGTTAGACTCTAGTTTTAACAATGCCTCTAATTTATAGGTTGATAACTTATAGTTTTATAGAATTACAAAATGATAGTGTTAAGAATAAAGGAATGAGATTATTACTTGATATTGCGCCTTATTAATATGCCTGGTGCACCTGATGTAATGTTTAGTTAATGCATGAACAAATTATTGAGTTTAATTGTTTTGATTTCAAAGTCACGAGAGATGACATAAATATAGAAAACTTTTTACTGTTTTGCTAATGAATATTGTTAAGAGATAATGGTTTATGTAGTAGTTACACATAAAGGTTCCACGTCCAAGACCACTCACTATTTTGACTAAATAGAGAGAGTTATAACAGCTAGTGTCTCCCGGTACAGTTCCGTGGCACGATAGTTATGTTTAGAGAGCGAGTTACTTTGGTGTGTCGCTACGGGCACAGTGTGTGGGTCACTCCTGCTGCAGCATAATGATGGTGGGGAAGGCAGGTTAAGGGAGGGGATGACGTGCTCACCGCCTGGCATTAACCTTCCCTTTTAGTGGATTGGAAGGAAAATGTAGTAGCCTCGCTGCGGACTCGCGCATTAAGGAGCGCGGGTGTTGAAATAGCCGTGCCCTAAACTGTCATAGGATGCGTCCATGACTGTGTGATCAAGAAGCCTCACGCACGAGTTCAATTATTTATTTACTGTGAATTATCTCTACTTTTGTGAGATGGAAGGCCCAGTAGTACCATTTTACAGTAAGAGGAGTACAATGATTCTCAGTGTTTATATGACACAGATAAATGTATCGTTTCATTTACCTTTTCTTTTCTTTTGAGTAAGAGAGAGGACTGAACACCCCTTTTTAATAGCGCCCAAGCAAAATTTTTAACTTAGTCAAGTAAAACTGTGCTTCCTGAAGTGTTTTATTTGTCCTGTAGCATGTGTTCAGTCCTGGTTTTGAGTGTTTCAGTCTGGGTGTTTGTATAAATGTAATCCAAACAGTTATCACGTTTTAAGTAACACTGCCGGTCTATACTTTGGCATGTTGATTCAGAGACAGTCTAGGTTGTGGTTCATGCTGGTTTGGAGAGGACTTGTCTAATTATAGATTGCACACACATTATTTACTGGGTCGTTTGTTATCTCAGCTATGCCACCCTTACAGTGTGTGTCTGTGTGCTGTCAAAATGCGTTACTTCCCATCGGATTGTGCCTCTGCACTCTGATAACGGTTGGGAACAGTGATGTCAAATGAAGTTTGTTATGATGCAACTTAAACCAGAAAGCAATTATAACGTAGGCAAAACTATTACTTATTCTTTTAAGTGTTGCAGTTAAAGTGAGATATTCAAAAGTCCTGTTCCACTACGTCTTTATAAATATCGTGGAAATGAATTGGTAGTTTTGCAAAAACATCTGTAGCTATCGTTACAAAATTAGATAATTACAATTGTGCAATGTTTCAATTAAGAGCAATCAGTTATTTTCATCAACTATATAACACTGCTGAGCATTACGGGTTCTCACGAGGTAGAATTTTTTTTTATTTTATTTATTTATTTTTTTTTATCTAAATTGAAGTCGGATAATTAAAAATCTTGGAAGCCAAACATCAGAGTTGCTAATATTTACATAATGGTATTTGTAAAGAAAAGTTTGACTCGTGTGTCAGTTTTTCGTGCACACACACACACACACACGCACACACACACACACACACACACACACACACACACACACACACACACACACACACACACACACACACACACACACACACACACACACACTGCTCCCGTGGTTCAGTAATAACGACTCCCGCCTGTCAGCCGGTAAGGCATGGGTTCGAACCCTGCTCAGATCGCTGAGGATTTTTCACTGCCAGGGAGTGGTTACCGTCTCCCTTGAGCAAGGAGATGGAAGTGTGTGATGTGTGGGAGGTCTCTGCCTTACTCATCGATTCGTATCTATGAGCTTTGGGCTTTTACGAGGAGGGTAATGGCTGACAATCACGAGACCAGCAGCGCGTGATCCTCCTGACCTTGATGAGTTACACAAGAAAGAGAGAGAGAGAGAGAGAGAGAGAGAGTGTGTGTGTTTGTTTGTGCTTCCCAGCCTCCGTGTGCAGGAGAGGCCGCTTCGTGTTATTACATCGCAGGAACCGATGTTGTGTGACATTTAGACTTTGAACTCGATATAATTGGACAGAAAGTGTTGTTCCCGGAATGACGCCTTTACAACCACCTCCTTAAGGGTCCGGTGGTGCTTACGAGGCGGTCAGGCGCTGCTCCAAGAGTAATATTTGACATCATTTGGAAAGTATTTACGGCGTTGTCTCCCCTTCGTTGGTTAGGTACAGTTTGCCTTGCCGTGGTGTGTGCGTCCGCGGCGGTGAGGGCAGCGTGGCCGACAAACACTCACCACCATGTGTTCCAACCCAGTGGTGTGCACCAGTGTTGGATGGCATGATTATTGGTACAGGCACACCACGCACGCACACATGCACGCCAGCACACACACAGTTTTTCCTTCTGTCTGTTCTTTTGTGTGCATGTGCCCACACGCACACTCCAGCCGCGCTCCCCCCCTCTACTCTCTCTCTCTCTCTCTCTCTCTCTCTCTCTCTCTCTCTCTCTCTCTCTCTCTCTCTCTCTCTCTCTCTCTCTCTCTCTCTAACACACACACACACACACACACACACACACACACACACACACACACACACACACACACACACACACACACACACACACACACACACACATACACACTTCTTCTCTAGTCCTTCTAACAATAGGCACACATGCATCTTTAAAGCTGTGACCTTTGAGAGTAGAGTCGAAACCTTCTCCGTCATACTAAGGTAAAGGTGTCCATCCATCTTACCGGAATGAACCGGACTCGGGCTCAGCTATTTCCAGCAGACCATCACTGGTATGTCATGCCTTGCCTTGTACCGCCGCGGTTCAAAGGCACAAGCACACGGATCCCTTACCGCCTGCAACGAAGTGGTGGTGTTGGTCTCCAGGGTAGCCAAATTTAGTTGTTGTATTTCTTCAGCGGGACATGGCAAGTGCGCTTAGTTTGATTATTTAGTTGTTTTGTAATATGATTTTATATATGCTCGTGAACCTTTGTATTCTTGAAGGGTGTGTGAAGCGTGCACACAAGGAGCATGGCAGGGTAGTAATGAAAGTTAGTGGGATTTAGTGGCAGGGCGTGTGACCTCAACTACAACTATACATTACAACCTTTATATACAATTCGATGAACAAATCAATGTTGGTTTTAGAGAGAGAGTGTGTGTGTGTGTGTGTGTGTGTGTGTGTGTGTGATAACAAAGTAACCAGCACACTTACTATACTGTGATCCAGTAAGGTGTGATGCCACGTGTCCCCAGCTGAAGGAACACTGTCGTCCCTCCTAGAGTGTTTGTGAACAGTGAGTAGGACGGATGACAACTTAGACTTAGTGTGTGGTGCGTCGTATTGCAGTGTCGTCATGATGCAGCATCGTTATCAGCGTGTATCAACCTTCTCACTCATCGGTATCAGCTGCCCGTATACTCCAGGCCTCACTTATTATCGACACACTATGACTTAAGAATAAAAAAAAATAATAATCTACGGCAGTTGACATCCTGAAGATAAACTTAACATCCACTAACGTAGAGTTTTGATACACATAGACCTGTAGACTGCGATCTTATCCAACCTGCTAAATCTTAATGAAAAATGCCTAGCAGATATACACTGTAAGAATGAATATATAGTGTACTGTAACTACGTGTTGAAATGACGTGGAAAGAAAACACACACATACACCGAGCAAGTTTGTGTGTGTGTGTGTGTGTGTGTGTGTGTGTGTGTGTGTGTGTGTGTGTGTGTGTGTGTGTGTGTGAGATCGCTTGAGTTTACAGCGTATTTGTGAAAACAAATGGAAATGTGGCAGAGGTGGAGGAGAATATTTGATAGTATAGCCGTAAAGGTTAATCCTCAGGTAGACGGGACCCTGCCACTCCGACTAACTCATTGGAACTCACTCCCTCTCCAGTCTCCAGTGATTGTCATTGTTGTTTGATGCTTTTATACACAATTCTTCATGGAATAGTAATAGATAAAACAGGGGAGATACACAGATGGTTGCCGGCCGCGAGCTGTCCTGTAATGGACGAAGCCTCTGAGCCATCTGGTGGCAGTTCGTGAAGCTCTCCCAGAACCATGAACTGCGAGGGTGAGGGTTATAGCTATCAATATATGATGTTATTCAATTAAAAACTCATGAGCAGGCGAGTAAAGTCCAAGTCCATGCAAGGTTAGACGTCCTGCCAGACACTAGACAAAGGTAACGACCAAACCTCGAACTATACTACTACTACTACTACTACTACTACTTGACTTTTATTTCTACTTCTACTACTTTTACTTCTACTTATATTATTACTATTACTATGATATTCAACAACAATGACAATGCTTATTCGTGATTCTTGGCGTCACGAATGTGTGTATTTTGCACCAACAGCGGTTTTTTTTTTTTTTAGCTAACAGACGAAGCCACTTGTTACACCAGCAGGACCACTGCATGCCGCCAATTGTAACGGTTAGGAATGTGTTGATGCCACCAATTGTAGTGGATTGATTCTTTGATGATGATTGATGAGTAGCGTAACTTGAATGTTTAGAGCGGAAAGGCAGAAGGAGTTGGGTGCCATTGCGTGAAGTCAGTGGCAGTCCTGGCATTTCTGGCGCCCTAGGCGAACATACAAAGATTAACCCTCCCTCACTGGATTTTCGCTACATTCAGTAACAAAACCGTTGTTACCTAACATTGTTTGCTAAGCCTTGTCAGTGCTAGCGTCTGTTAGTAAACATTGCTTGTTAAGGCCTTAATAAAAAGTTACTGATTGTCGTATTACAGCTGACTGACCATGCTGTGTCGCCCCTTGCCACAACTGGCGCCCTAGGCGGCTGCCTATACCGCCTATGTCCAGGACCGCCACTGCGTGAAGTGTTACACCCTTAATGACACGAGACGACTCAGAGACTGTTAGAGTGGATTGATTTAATGTACATGAAAAATAATGCAGTGACAAGAACCAGCGGTGGACACAACGATATTTGATAAATTTACTTACAGGAGAGAGAGGGAATATCATGTCAGGATAAGTGTCTGTCTTGAACTGCTTGATATCTGCTGACTGAAAGGGTGAAAAAGACCTGGTTTGACCTGGTTTTATCTGGATCCCAAGACCTGGTTTGACCTGGTTTTATCTGGATCCCAAGACCTGGTTTGAACTGGATCGTAAGTTTTACCCATGTCCTGGAGCAAGATCCACGTGTGGCCTGGAATACGGGGAACAGATCAATGTCGGAATAGCATGACAACACGTGATAAAACGTGACAAAGGGGCTGGCAACGAAGCTCAGTTCATTCACATACTGACTTTGCTACGGTACCAGGTTAAGTTGGGAGGGAAGGGGAGAGGGTGACCAAGCCAATATATCTGGCCTCACGTGCCTAAAGGTCTGAATGCTGGAGTACTGTCGCGTCTGACTATTTTGCAATACACTATATATTACGTATTTAATGCGTACATGACAGTTTAATAGTGACGTAATATGAAATAATAGCAGCAACAACACCACAGCACGTGTACGCAAACACACACACACACACACACACACACACACACACACACACACACACACACACCCGTGATTCAGCGGTTAACATTCCCGGCTTTCACCCGGCAAGGCTTGGGTTCGTCCCGTGCTTAGGTCGATCTGCTGTAGGTACCAGCAGTACCATATCATCAGCATAACCTGTTAAGGCTCCAAGCGAGTAATAAGAGTTGCTGAATCCATGAAGTAACTAACAGGCTGCCATGCCCTTTTCCGGCCATGCTTCACGGACAGTCATACACAGTGACCCCGTGGTTGTTGCCCTGCTCGTGGCGGCCTCTTGCTGCCTCTTGTAGCGACGCGCTGTGGTAGATCCTTGCTTGAACCTGGCAGGAGTGTTAGGGCAGAGATAGATAGATAGAGAGAGAGAGAGAGAGAGAGAGAGAGAGAGAGAGAGAGAGAGAGAGAGAGAGAGAGAGAGAGAGAGAGAGAGAGAGAGAGAGAGAGAGAGTATTAAAGTATAAGGTGTTTGCAATATAATTCAACATATAATTGATTTGCAGCATGTGCCAGCATGAATCACTCACCACTCCTTTCCTTCATCTCGTGAACACTATTGATCGCCTCGTTGGCCTTAACGTCACTGTATATATATGAGTCACATGGATTCTCGAGGCGTCACGGATTACCATATTAACATGCCTATGACCTTGAGAGTAAAGATGCGTGTTAGGGCAGGAGAACTTAAGGAAATCCAACTCAATCCCCGCGACAAACTACCTGCCATGCCGTTTATGGTTCCCTTAACTTCTTCGTAACTCTCTCTCTCTCTCTCTCTCTCTCTCTCTCTCTCTCTCTCTCTCTCTCTCTCTCTCTCTCTCTCTCTCTCTCTCTCTCTCTCTCTCTCTCTCTCTCTCTCTCTCTCACACACACACACACACACATTAAAGAGCGAGTGAAGAGTGTCCATCCCTTAATCTCCTTTGACCACAGTCTTAGCTCATCCTGCCTAGTGTAACCTTTGACGACTCTTCATCCTTACGAAACTCACACAAAAAATATAAATAAAAAAACATGTTAAAAGGCACATTTGGACGAGGCAGAATGATAAAACGGAGTGAACTGTTCTTAAGATTTGTGAGAATATTATATGTTTGGTCGAAGGAATGTGATAAGTAGAGAGGGTGAAGAGTATATATAATAACCGTGTAATTATATTTATGAAGCCAATCGTTTTTATTCCTCGTCTCTAAACTGAGGCTGATATAAAATTCATATTATCGATGCAATGATTTGTATTTTCGTGATTTCAACAATGATAATTCAATGTTTTTATATATATTTCCGTTTCCTTTTTTTCAGTGTGTGGTGCGATCCTTCCACTGTCGTGACTTGCACCCAAACACTTGAGTTGGAGTGAAGTGCAGCTCCTCACCTTGACGCTTATCATTGCACCTGGCGGGAGTATTAAGGCCGACCACCACTGTCACCCCTGCCGCTCACTCCATCAGACACTCCATGGTTCTGCTAATCAAATACTCGTGGATTTTTGACACATCTTATTTTTAGCATTGCCGTCACCGAACAGAATGTCACTTGTATAACACGTGCATATATACCTGGTTGTTTTCACATCCATTTTATCGCCATAGGTGCCACCACGTCATATAGTCGTTATCGAGATATAATATATACGCCATATCGTCTTTGGTGCTATCTCAGGTTGTTAGGTCCCTCAGCGGCTTTCAAATTGTCGTACTTTCTGTGATATAGAATAGTGAGATTTGTGTCACCTGCCGTCCCGTCCGTGTCTGTTCCTGCCGCTCGTTTGCACAAGTTTAATCGTATCAACCGTGCCGCCGAAGTTGTGACTGTCCTGCGGGAATGTTCCTCGTCCTCCCGCACATTCATCAGCTACCTATAAAAAAAAGCACGCACACAGAGACTTCAAGGAACGAAACACAATCAAAGCAAGAATCACAGTGTGTCTGTGTTGCCTCGCTGTTAACAGCATCGTGGACCCTCATTTCTTGGCATCTCAAAGAGTTAGTTTCTCGCCGCCAATATTTTTTATCGTCGCGATCCTCATAAGGGTTGAGTCATCATCCATCACTCACATCCGGTCATTACACGCTCAAGATAAACACTCACCTTTACCAGATAACCGGATACGTATCCCCTTGGCCTCTCGTACAAGCTGCTCAGTCGTCACAGTAGTTTCCTGTCGACTGTGTGTGTTGGCCTCAGTATATGTATCGAACGGCCTAGACTCGGGACCTCTGCCAGCCTGGCCCCGAGCTGAGTGCTGACACTCAGTGGTGCCGCGTTGCGCCGCGCCTCCACCTTCACTTCGTAAGCCTTATCCGCCGCCATGACAGTCACCTACACTAGCCACGTGGCCACGTGCAATGGCTTTGGATGCTTCTGGAAGCTTCTTTTCAGGTAAGTGCCATCCAGGCAAGGCTGCCGCTCCACCCTTCCACATCCACACTGTGCATACGTCTACACTTTGTTATTTTATTTTAGTGATAGTAGTAACCGTAGATTACGTCTGTTTTCTCACTTTCCTATACAAACTCCATACTAGTTTTTCCATGGTTTCGCTTCGGTTGGGTGAGGAGGAGCCTTCCACTTTGTTGTCCATTTGTCTCTAACATGTAGATACTACAGTAATAATGTAGCCACACGGACAGCCTCGTTACGTCCAGTAGGACTGTTGTTTTCTGTTCTTCCGATGTATTTCTTTCTAGTCATTTGTACTATGCACTCAGCACATTACCACACCGCCAAACATTTACACCTCCCCCCACAACCAATAGAAGCCGTAGATTACATCATACTTCTCACTGTCCTTTGAAATTCCATGTAGTTTTTCAATACTACATGGTATCGCTTCTTTCCGGCCAGCTTCGGCTGGAGTGATGGAGGGTGGAGTGGAGCCTTTTACTGTTTTATCCTTTCTTTAATAATAATAATTAGTGTAGATTAGTTAAATGAAGCAGCCAAGTACTGACCAATAGTTCTGTTGTTGATGTATTCCCTTGTAATCCTTTGTAAGTGTAAATGTTACACATTCTGCTATGTAAAACATGGAGAAAGGCAACATAATTATGTAAATAGATATTAGAATTGTGTGTGTGTGTGTGTTTCAAATGTGTGTGGGCCCCTTCGTGCGCCACTTCACCCCTTCACTCCTACACCCACACATAATACTACCCTCTCCATGGTTGTGGTTTTGAAGTCGTGACGCAGCACCACACCCGCAAACCTGACCCGCCGCCCCTACAGGCGTCCCTGCATCCCGTTGTGTGGTCTGCTGCACCAGCGTCACGGCGTTGCCTCCAGCTTACCATCTTCATCTTAATCTTGATACTGTGAAAGGCCTTCTGCTCCTTATTTTTACAGTCACCCTTCCAGTGAACACTCGACCAATCATTCTATTACGTACACCAATGAGTGGCGAGACACTGCGCCGCCACTCAATAACACACACACACACACACACACACACACACACACACACACACACACACACACACACACACACACACACACACACACACACACACACACATTACTAAGACACAACGACACCTACCCTGAGACTGTCACTATCCTGAGCTCAGCGATGTATTTACGTCCAGCCTAGCAGTTGCCTGGGAGGCTCGCCAGGGGAGAGTTTACGGCGCCTATTATTATACATATTTGATTACAAGTTGTCGAGTACGTGTGTTGCTTTGCTTGACATATATTTACAACTCTATTATGTGTTCACGTCAAACTTAAAGGAAACATGTCGATGGTTACTCTTTATTTATATCGTTCATTCTTTTGTGGGAAACTGTTTTTAGAGACAGTTTACACGCATGGCTTCATGACAGACGACCCTGTATAGCATTCCAGCTGCAATAATTATATCCACAAATATGGGGTACTTGGGTGGCAGGGCGCGGTACACTCTACACAACAAGGGACTCATGTGCACTGCTATTATTTCATTGTTGTGTGAGACTGGTACAGCCTTTGAGTGTGGCATGCCCTCTTGACCTCTTCTCTTATTACCACAGATTGTTGAAGAGTTACGTTTCTTCTTCTTCTTCGTTGAATGTGGACTGCATATTTGTGCCTGTTAGTAAACACACACACACACACACACACACACACACACACACACACACACACACACACACACACACACACACACACACACACACACACACACACACACAGAGAGAGAGAGAGAGAGAGAGAGAGAGAGAGAGAGAGAGAGAGAGAGAGAGAGAGAGAGAGAGAGAGAGAGAGAGAGAGAGAGAGAGAGAGAGAGAGAGAGAAGAGAGAGAGAGAGAGAGAGAGAGAGAGAGAGAGAGAGAGAGAGAGAGAGAGAGAGAGAGACTAAAATCTTTATATATACGCCTTTATTCTAATAACAAACCATGCAATATTTTCGACAGATGGAGAGGAAGTATTTACAAGCTGGTGTGGCCGGAGTTGCTCGCATACAGTTGCCTGTACTACGCCTGTAACATGGCCTACAGATTCGCACTTGACGAGCAGCAGAGAAGGTGAGTGAAAATATAATTACACTTAGGCTGCCAGAGGGGAAGGTAGGCTAGAGGTCATTTGGCTTAGATATTTGTTTTTTAATCTATTTCTTTCTTCTGTCCTTGAGCGAGTCAGACTGTTCTTTGGTTACATATTACCGGTGCACAATGAGGAGCTTGAGACCTTTCGTGCAGGTTGCGTAAGGTGACTCAACAACAGGGATTTGTCAGTGTAAGAAATATTGATTCGGTGCTAGTTTAGTGCCACTTCTTGGAATGTGATGAAGCGCTTGCGTAAGTTTCCGTGATGCTTGAATTGGTGAGACGTGCAGCATATATGGAGCAACAAGTATGTGCTCTTTAACAGCTGATTGGCATGAAGGGGCACTACTGAAGAACATCGCCCGTAAGGCCCAAAGATACTATGGTGTCAAATGTTCCCCAGCGTGACACTATACACATAAAGTCATAGCTCACGGAAACACTACATTCGTCTCCTCAGTTTTTTCTCCGAAGACTGGGTTCAAGCTCGTCGGAAACTTAGTCGAGCTGGTTTGAGCCGGTAACCAAATGCGGTATTTGTGACGCAGTGCCCTTGGTGCGGAACAGAGTGGACCAGCACCAGCCGCAGATGGACCTTGCCATCAAAATCTATGTCCTGGAGTTTGCCAAGTTTTAGAACGAGAAAACATGTAATAATTAGTCTTCCCGTGACTGCAAGACGTGTCTATGTCTATTATATTTGTGTAATTGTAGCACAATGCAAGTTATCGTAACACGTGCAGCGTAGGTGTGTCATTCCAGGCTGCGGGGCACCACAGACCGGCTACAAGGGCAGGTAATCGATGGTCGCATGTAGGTATGGTTCATGTATCTTCATCAGTCACTCCCACGATCTGTGATGAAGGTTATTGATTATAGGGTGTAAGGAAGGACAATTTTTGCAGTGTAATTTGCCATCCATTCTTCTTCATCTCCCCCCCCCCGGCACCCCGCACCCCCAGGACCTACCCTGCGGCCTTTGCCAGCCAATCTTCATATGACGTTCCCCTCCCCCTCTATCCTGTGGTACGCCCACGTGGCTTGGTAACACTATCGACCCACTACAATAAAGACTGGCTACCGCTGGCTCGGGCGTCTTCCCCGTCATGAAGGCATCTATGGGCGTGATTTAGAGTTTAGATGTATTTACATTATGTGGCAATACGTATTCTTTTACGTCATCATTAGCTGAATGAAGAAAATACTGTAGTGACGGGACATTGAACGTCGACCAAACTCCACTTGGACCTTGGTGATCATTATGGTGTGATTGGTGAGGCGTCTGTATGTTGAGTGTACTGTCAGGGGTTCGATCCCCGGGCGCAGTCCTCCCATGGCCACTTACTCCTTTAGATCAATTTATCAGTGTTTCAAAACACAATGCATTACACTACAAGAAGAATGAAAGATGTTGAAATAATAAATTCTCATCATATCAATAATTTGATCAATGTTTGTTAATTGGTGTGTAGGCGACGTAATAATAAAGACAGATAATTTCTTACCATACAATTACTTGAATAGTTTGCTTCATCCTGTTGTGTTTTCAAACGTATTGCGTATCACACTGAAATTATTAACGACTGCACGTTAATGTCATTATTATTTTTATTATTATTATTATTATTATTATTATTATTATTATTATTATTATTATTATTATTATTATCATCATTATCATTATTATTATTATTATTATTATCATTATTATCATTATCATTATCATTATAATTCTTCTTATTATTATTATTAGTTTTTTTGTTATTATTATTATTATTATTATTATTATTATTATTATTATTATTAATAATATTAATAATAATATTAATTAATGCATGATTAATATTTGCGGCCTTGACGACCCCTGGTGAGGTTCTCGTGCATCCGGTGTAACCCTTGGATCATATCAGGTGTGGGGAGGGAGAGGGCATGAGTTAAATATGAAGCAGCAGGGTGAACCTTGGGACTCTGTTGTGGATACAACTTCCGCCCTCTGCTCCATTGCGTGACAAATTTGACGCGCAGTGCTTGGGCGGGGTGGGGTCAGGGGATAAGTGAGAGGAGTGTATATGTATATGTGCATGGATGTGTGTATGCGTGCCTTGTCTTGGCTACCCCCCATTTAGGAGGATAACAATCTGGTATATAGATATATTATTATTATCATCGTTATTGTTGTTGTAATATTGTTTATTTTATTTTTTCAGATTGTTTGAGAAGATATCCATTTACTGTCAATACTTCAGCGACCTTATCCCGCTGTCGTTCGTGTTGGGTTTCTACGTGTCCATCGTGGTGCAGAGGTGGTGGGAGCAGTACATGTCCCTCCCCTGGCCAGACTCACTCGCACTCTTCGTCTCCACATCCATACACGGCCTGGTTAGTGTTTAGTTAAAGATTATTTTGTTGAGTTATTCGTTGTGATTTCCAGTTGTGTAGCCAGATATACTTTCAAGTTTTATTATCATACTGTAGATATAACTGCTGTGCTATCATCTGGCGCAGGATTCACATCCTGCCCACGATAAATTAGCGCACGATAAATTGTAATTAAACACACACACACACACACACACACACACACACACACACACACACACACACACACACACACACACACACACACACACACACACACATACACATGTGCACTATGAGAAAAATGGATCGTATAGTCATTGAAATCGAGATATTTGAGAGAAAGAAAGTTAAGAAATTGTTGAAGTATAGGTATAAGGAAGCCAGATATGTATGGAAGGGTCACCTGTGCTGTGGTAAGTCAGGGCCTCCCACAAACCCACACCCAGGGTCACGCCACAACCACTATAACAATATACCACTCTGTACTTGACAACTGCGGTATATGAAAATCTTTTTACAACATATTGAAATAACAAAAATTGGAAACAAACTTATCACATTACATTGTACTTAAATCTAGGGATGAAATGAGTCTTGATGACAAGGCTGGAGGGAATGAACCTGATAGAACATCACGAACTTACGGTTTTTATCTGTGAGATGCTTAAGGGGGTGTGGGGAAGGGAGGGATGGCTACGAGTGGGCGCAGCTTACGTAGTACATATATATAGTCGCCTTGCTTCACCTCCCCCTCCCAGACCTCTTAACTGACCCCGCACTTGACACTGAACACTGCATTCCGATTTATTTAATGGTCTGAGTAGCGGTTTATTGTGCTTCATTTATTGTATTGTATTGTTAAGACACTTGTACACGTGTGATGGTGGTGATGGTGACGCGGGGTGTTGAACTGTTGTTGCAGGACGAGCGATCACGTCTGATGCGCCGGACGGTGATGCGCTACGTGAACTTGACGGAGATCATCACCTTCATCATGATCAGCCCGGGGGTCAAGAAGAGGTTCCCCACGCTCGAGCACCTGGTAGAAGCAGGTCATACTTTGGAGATGGAATGGATGAGTGTACCTAACCTATTGATGATGATAATTTGTTGACCTAATAGGATGTCATTGTTAAAAGTAAATGGAGTGTAGTGCGTAATGATTTTTTTTATTTATTTATATTTTTATTCCATAGGTATATTTTGCAGTTAGACTCATACATTATCTCTCTCTCTCGCTCTCGCTCTTCTCGCTCTCGCTCCCGCTCTTCTCGCTCCCCCTCCCCCCCCTCTCCCTCTCCCTCTCCCTCTCTCCTCTCTCCCTCTCTCTCTCTCTCTCTCTCTCTCTCTCTCTCCTCTCTCTCTCTCTCTCTCTCTCTCTCTCTCTCTCTCTCTCTCTCTCTCTCTCTCTCTCTCTCTCTCTCTCTCTCTCTCTCTCTCTCTCTCTCTCTCCTCTCTCTCTCTCTCTCTCTCTCTCTCTCTCTCTCTCTCTCTCTCTCTCTCTCTCTCTCTCTCTCTCTCTCTCTCTCTCTCTCTCTCTCCTCTCTCTCTCTCTCTCTCTCTCTCTCTCTCTCTCTCTCTCTCTCTCTCTCTCTCTCTCTCTCTCTCTCTCTCTCTCTCTCTCTCTCTCTCTCTCTCTCTCTCTCTCTCTCTCTCTCTCTCTCTCTCTCTCTCTCCTCTCTCTCTCTCTCTCTCTCTCTCTCTCTCTCTCTCTCTCTCTCTCTCTCTCTCTCTCTCTCTCTCTCTCTCTCTCTCTCTCTCTCTCTCTCTCTCTCTCTCTCTCTCTCTCTCTCTCTCTCTCTCTCTCTCTCTCTCTCTCTCTCTCTCTCTCTCTCTCTCTCCTTATAGAATAGATATTTACAATGACTAACAATCAATTTATTCAATAGAGAGAAATTATTAGAGTAACTAAATGTTTGTTTGCACACAATAACAGCTTGTCCAGCCTTGCCAGGTGTCTGCCACTAGGAAAAAATTACAAATTATTATGTTCATATAATTCATTTGCATTTTTAAAAATTTCTGAAGTAAAAGAAAATTGAGATTTTTTTTCATAAATGTGAATCCTGCAATCGTAAATCAGTACTAACATAATTATTTTGATCGTGAATCGGGGCCAACTTGTATTAAGAATAAACCTATGATGTCAATTTTTATTGCCTACCTTTGTTGATCAAAACATGAGTTTCTAATTTATAATCATTGCAAACTCTTTCAGGTATAATGACATCAAATGAACAGAAGATATTTGATGACTTAAATGCCAAGACATCCCACTCCAAGTACTGGATGCCCCTGGTCTGGGCCGGCAGCATCATCGCCAGAGCAAGGAAGGAAGGAAGGATACGAGATGACTTTGCCGTCAAAACCATGTTAGATGAAATCAACAGGTTTCGTGGATTGTGTGGAGGCTTGCTAAGTTATGATTGGATTAGCATACCTCTTGTATATACTCAGGTAAAAATGTTTGATATATCTAAATGCTTTAACAAAGTTGGATAAATGATATTTTAGCTTCTATTCTACCATTCTTTGTGCCGTGTTGTGTAAATGAGGTGTATTTGAGGAACAGGTGAGATGTCATTTGATTAAAGTAGTTGTGTTGGTAACAGTTCAGATCTGTGGTGAAACTGACTCAGGAAATGAAGATTATTGTTTTAATTTTCAGGAGAAATTGACAGGAAGTTTTACTGTATTAGCTGTTTGTTTACCTGTTCTCATTCTTTAATAATTTCATTCATGGGTAAATTGCACAACCAAGGTGACATTGCATTTTTTAAAGTGATGGATAACAATAAGAAAATGGTACATAAACAACAGATATTACAAAGAAAAGAAAAAGAGAAACATAGAACTGTAATGAAAGGGACTGATAAAATGGAAGAAATGTATACTAAAATAGATGGAATAATAACACAAAATTTAGAGTTAACAGACTATCTAAAAGAGAATCGTAGCTGTTTGACTGCTTCTCTAATCACTCCATTCATAAACACCTTGAATAATTATATAAGTATGTGTTTATTAGTAAGCTTATCATTACTGATGTTTGTTTTATCTCTTTGACAGTGTTGTTTTACATTTTTAAGGTTGTGACGTTGGCCGTGTACACCTTCTTCATCTCTACAATTATGGGACGACAGTTTCTTGATCCGGCGCAGAAGATTTCAAACCATGAAGTAGATTTTTATGTCCCTATATTTACGTTGCTGCAGTTTTTTTTCTACATGGGTTGGTTGAAAGTGGCGGAGTCTCTAGTGAATCCCTTTGGTGAAGATGATGATGACTTCGAGATCAACTGGCTGGTAGATAGAAATTTGCAGGTCAGTGGTGGGAAAAATTGAACATTGATGCATTCTATAATTGTACCATGCATGGCCTCAAATAGTATTTATTGATTTTATTTCATATGTAAATTTTTTTTAAGTAAACTTGTATTTGCAGGTTTCCTATCTTATAGTAGATGAGATGCACAGTGAACATCCAGAACTGATTCAAGATATGTACTGGGATGAAGTGTTTCCTCAAGAGTTACCTTACACTATCGCATCCGAACAATTCAGACGTGAACCACCCCAAGGTTCTACAGCCAATATTGAAGTATCAGAGCAGGACCAAGAGTTTCTACCCATGGTGGAAGAAGAAGATGAAGAAAATCAAGATTCTTTGTCTGGAATTAATGTAAGTGAAAACATCAACATGAATTTGATAAATCGTATACATATGTGCTTTGTATATACTATAGGTCATCCATTGATAGAAAATATGATACATGCAGTACCACTCATTATATCAATTTAATTTTTTTTTTTTTCCCTATATCATTAAATGTTGGCGCCAGTAGGCTTATGGAGGCACAGATGGACTTGCCTCGCCTGTTATTTGGCGTAGGTTTTCAGATTTTTTATAGTGACGCCTCAAATGATTACGTTCTCTCTTGAATATGTTGAGAACGTGCGAGGCTAATTGTTACTACAGCCTCAGATGCATATAAATGTTGTAAGTCCCATCTGAGGACAGTATGGCAGCAATTTGGGTAGTCTTTGGCCACTCGGCGGTGATATCAAAGAATGAAAAGTGGTCAGCGAATAAGAGGGATTCAAACCCGGGACCCTAGGCTCGCATACCTGAGCGCTAGACCACTGTACCACCGCCTCCCCATTTACAGTTGTCCCTAGTTCTATATGAATTTAGTTTTCCATAGTTTTTTATCTATTTAGTTTACCTATATATGTACAATGAAATCACTGATAGTGTAAGCTTATTTTCACCATTCATGATTTTCATAAGAGGCAAAATCTTTGGAATTCTATAGTTCTGTTTTATAGTTTCTGACGCCTCGTTCCCTCTGGAAACGTCCCCCAAGGGAATGGCCATGGCAGAAGAGGCTCCACTTCTCCCTATCCACACACTCCCTTCTTGCTTGTTCAAACCCTTCCCCCTTAGCAGCATCCCTTAATGCATGTACTCCTTTACCAAATCCTTCTAAAATAAGATAAACTTTATTGTTAAACAGTATAATGATACAATTTGAAGTTTCTCTTGAACAAACCTTATCACTGCTTTTAAAAAGATATTTCATATACACAACATCACATCTATCTTACAACAAGCCTTCCTCTCCTCCTAGAAAGCTCAATTTCACTAACATACACTTTCTTTACAAACTCTTCACTCTTCTTTCTCTCAATATGACCAAACCACACCAAAATATTTCACACACTTGTTCGCATCATTCCACATCTCCTCTCCCCACTTTTCGCTTCTCATATTTACAACTGCATACACACGGACACATGCATATTTCATTATTTCTACCTTGCCAGCTGCTCACACTATCCTGGACCCCTTCCATCCATGTGCCACTATGCCTTCCCATACCCTAGGAGACATTTGGAGCACACACCCTTCCCTTTTCCACTTCGCTTGTAGGCTTCATCCACTCCTCCTTCCATCCCCTTCCATACTTGACTCTCGTTTCCACATCCTTTTGTATGGGTTTCCTGTATCCTCGTAATGTCTAACTTTCCTCTCCCAAAACCTTCAACTAATTATCTCCTTTTCTCTAGAGTACTAAGGCTATTCACATTAACTGAGCCAACTCTCAGACATGCTCTCTCCATCCCAGGGCAAGGTGGATGCCCCTCTCTGCTCATAGCCATCTTGTCCTCCCACTACAGACCCAATAGCAGCTGGTACGCTCTTTCATGGGCCTCAAGAATTGCCAAAAGTAAAAAAAATTTCAAAACACTGCGGATGTATTTCATAAACTGATACTTGAGGACTAGCAACAAAGAAGACATAACTACACCACCTGCGCACCATTCACCTCACAGACGGACCCGCAATTGTAACCAAGGATGCAATGAGGAGTCTCTCTTCAAATAGAACTTTGTTATAGTTTTATGACGTTCTTAACTCTGTCGAATAGTAGTCATGTCTAGAAGATAGGGAAAGGTGACTTGGGGAAGGTTATAACCACGGAAAGTCCATTGTGCGAAGTGATAATTGAAGGAAACCAGATTCAACCGTCAGAAGTACTGTTGTGATGACCTGGATTCAAAAGGTTTACTCAAGAAGTTAATATGATTTCTTCCTGATGATATATGAACAAGAAAGGGAAAAAAAAGAGTGGTTTAATGAAAAGTGTGAAAGAGCTAAAAAAAAAGTGATGAAGCATGAAAGATAATGAGAAGAAAACCGATTAAAAGAATTAAAGAACACAAACTAGAAAGGAATGAATATGTAAGGGTAAGAAGAGAAGAGCCAAGAGATATAGAAAAGATATAGTTGACAAATGTAAGGAAAAACTAAAGCTCTTTTATAGATTTATTAATGGAAGAAATAAAACTAGATTGATGGAAAATAGATGTTCTCTTAAAACAGGAAAAATCCCTAAAGAATGGAAAAGAGCTGATATAATGCCTATTTGCAAAAATGGAAACAAAGAAAAGCAGACGGAATACTTAGAAAAAAAAGGAATGATAACAGATAGACAATTTCAATTCAGAACAAGATGGTCATGTGTCACCAATTTTTAAAGTTTTTACTCAAGAATGAAAGATATAACACAAGAAAAAGATGGATGGGTAGATTACATATATTTAGACTTAAAAAAAGCATTTGATAAGGTTCCGCACAGGTGATTACTATGAAAGTTGGAACACGTTATAGGATTGAAAGGAACATTAAATAACTGGATGAAAGATAAGAAACCACAAGGATTGCAAGGAGCTACAGATTGACATAAACAAGATAAATGAATGAAGCAAAACATGGGAAATGGAATTTAATAAAAAAAAAATGCCATGTATTGGAAATGGAAAGGAGTGGAATGAGACCCAAATGGACATACATATAAGTTAGAACAAAATATTTTGTCAATAGAAAAAGAAGAGAAATATTTGGGACTGGATAACACAGGACAACTTATCACCAGAGAAACTTTTAGATAAAATATTTGGTGACACTTTCATGATACTAAGGAATATACGGATGGCTTTTCACTTTCTAGATAAAGATATGAAGACAACAATTATAACTACAATGATCAGACCAAAACTAAAATATGCAGAAGTAATATGGTCCCTGCACAAGAAAGAGCATGTGTTAAAATTAAAAAGAATGCAGAGAATAGCAACTAAGATGGTGCCAGATTTGGAAGACATAACATATGAGGAATAATTAAAAGATAACTCGAGAAGAAAGAGGAGACTTAATTACAATATGAAAATTGATTAATAACCTGGAGGAAACAGAGAAAATCTAATGATGAAAAAAAAGAAAAGGCTAGATATTTGAGGGGACACAAGAAAACTTGTAAGAAATAATTTGCTTGTACAATACAAAAAGTACAACTTTCTCCAGAAAAGTATAGATACTTGGAATGGACTGAAGGAAGAGGTAATAATGGTAAAGAAAGTACAACAACTGAAAGAAAAACTGGACAAATAGACATGGAGACAAGACCACACGAGTGTAGCTCAGGCCGTGTATACTACTACTAGGTAAATACATGCACACCACTCACCACACTTGTGTACCACTCACCACACTTGTGCACCACTCACCACACTTGTGCACCACTCACCACACTTGTGCACCACTCACCACACTTGTGCACCAATCACCACACTTGTGCACCAATCACCACACTTGTGCACCAATCACCACATTTGTGCATCAATCACCACACTTGTGCACCACTCACCACACTTGTGCACCACTCACCACACTTGTGCACCAATCACCTTCGAGAGAAGACGTGTTGACAATGTTACTCCCGACACCAAATTAAGTTTTTTGTCTTTATAGAGTTGATTTCTTAGAGAGCACACACATTACACTGTTCTACATTACACACATTTGTATTACCGTATATGTTGATGTATAAGACGACTGGTTGTATAAGACTATCTGTTTAAGGTATATCTATGTCCTGTGTTGTGTCTACCTACGTGAAGCATACTGCATTTGTTGATATTATATTCCGTCTGCCATTTAACAGCCCACCAAAAATTTTTCTCTATTTCAACTAATTGTTATATATTTTTAACCTAAATGTTAGGTTATGAATTGCTGTATAATATTTTTACATCTCTATTCTTAGGATTTGGAAAAAGGTGGTACAAGAGCTATTGACATTATGAAGAAGCCCAGGAGTGCAAGATCATCCGTGTCTGGAAATGAATCATCTCAGCCCTTGTCATCTCGCAAACCTTCAGTATTGTCAATGTTATTCAACAGACTAACATCCAACAGCCAAGAAAATGTTCGACGTCATGGTATCAAGCCAAATAGTAAGCAGGATCATTTGTTTTTTATGCAGAATCAGGTGGTATCTAAGTAAGGAAAAGAAACTATCAATAATATAACAAAATACACTAATAAAAGACAAAAAGTGTTCTCTACTTCTTTCGTATCTGGCTGAAATTAGATGATTGCACAGGGTCTCATGCAGATGGAATGAGGCATCAAAAACTATAAATAGATAGATAGATAGATACTAGAAGATAATGCATTGACATTTTATGATTTAAGCAAGATTTTTCCTGTTACTCCATTTCTAAGAGACTCCTCCATTTCAGTGAGTGCCACGTCTGTTCGTGGAAGGCGGCAGAGAAGTCTTAAGAGATCTGCATCACGAGTTTCATCAGCATCTCAGGTTATTTGTCAAAGTTCAAATTCTTTTACATTTTGACTCAGGTTGAGCATGTTCTATGTGATTTGTATGTATGTGTATGTATGTATACTGTTATTCATATTCTTTCTTCTCCAACATGGGTTTGATTTCATCGTACAATTCTTCTACAGGACAGTGCCATCTTCCGCATGTCAGGACTATCGCTCAACGTGAATGCTGTTGAAGAGGTTTCTAGTCCTCGGTCTAAGACGAGACACAATTCATGTGGTGATGATGATGAACCTATTGTTATCAAGATCAAGCGAAGAGATCAAGACGGTAAGATTATTTCTATCTCAATTCTTTTATCATCTTTTCTTATATGTAATGTGTTTTCCTAGAGCCCCCTTAAAAAGGTGACACTGGCAGAAGTCTCCATTCCAACCATCTAGTCCATAGACTTCATTCTTGCATATGTTTCCACCCTCCCAGCTTCTATCTTTTTTACTCCTTTCCCATAATCTGTCCATATCACACACTATATTGACATATACCTTCTTTAACATTTCATTCTCTTCCATCCTCTCCAGATGACACCTCACATAATTGCATTTACAAACTCATTATTCTACAACTTATTTCCTCTCTGCTGCATGGCATGTCAAACCTGTGTTACATGTGTACTACTTTCATTACTGTCATTTGATTTTTTACCATGCATTCATTTCTCAGATTACTCATTTCACCTGTATGGATCACAGGTTTTAAACTCTTTCTACATTCGTTTCTCATTTGCATGTATTGGTGTTTCTGTTATTATGTTATTATCTTGGTACACGTCTATATATTTTAGGTATTAATATTAAAGCTTATTCTTGTACGGTAAAAGCCCTGCATTCGTGACCACGTAGTTAAGTGACCTTTCGTTTAGAGCTGAAATTCTTGAATAGTCTGTATGCATACAAATACTGTAAGTATGTAAATGTATAATAGTAATTAGATCAATGTTTTATTGTGAGAAAGATGTATATGCATAGATAGATAAACTCATATTCAGTCCAGGAGGTGATAGATTTATATCCCAGGGTAGGCAACATGTATCATCTCCTTTTTCATGAAGGTGTTTTGCAGAGGTTATGAGATGGTATAGGTATGAGGGTAGTATTGATTTAGTTGTGATTGTCCTTTCTAGATCTGATGCTAATAGATGTAGTAAATTGTTTTTTTATTATATATTTCAGGTCATGTGATTGTGTCACAGGTATCTGATGATTTTGACAATACAAGTGATTCAGGCAGAGCACTCCTTTTAGGAAAACAGAAAAAAGCAGGAACAACTTTCTTGTTTACTGAAGTAAGTTTTGTATTTATCTTTGTTAACAGAAAGTCAAGCTGATAGGTAACTGAAGTGATTTCATCATTATTACATATGTGCTGTGAAATTAATTGTACTATATCAAGTTATATTGTTCAATTATTATCTCAAAAAGTTAAGAAACACTTCAGATGTTATGCAGCTTGCTCCCCATCAGTTCAACTCCTTAGAGTTTAGTAAAGATGCACACCATGTGAAGGTGGGGATGAGGTTGTCTTACACTTAAGAAAGGGAAGATATGATTGTTTGCTCATTTCCCAATTCATTCCAAGTATACGAGGTTTGCCTTTGCACAGCAGCAAACAAAAGTCCTCCCTGGTTTCACCTCATTGGTTACTATACTTCCACTAGACAAAGGTTTCATATCTATCGAAATATATTCACTGAAAGATCAAACTACTATCTCATGAGTTTTGTCAACACAAAGGATCATTGTACATCCTCCAATGATAACGTTTGATGTATACAGGAAACAGATGAGCCTTACATGAGCTGTGATCCAATACAAGGTCTTCCTGACACTAAGAGTCTTGGTAGCAGTGCTTCAATTCGGACTTCCATTTTCCACGGTGACGGAGCGGACGGGGATAACAATGAAGAAGGGAAAGGTAATTTTGCTTTTATTTCAAACTTATGGAATCAATAGCTATATGATAAAATAATTGAAGACAAAATATTATTTCAATTTTTTATTAAGACAAAACGTACAAGTACTTCCCTGAGATACATACTTGTAGTACTAAACAGTGTACTACGGGTTAAATTAAGCTTATACTGTATATGGTCACAACTCAGTATAGAATCCACACAAAGTAGATTACCTATTTGCCAACACTTATAACTGTTATGTACAGTATGTACATTCATCAATATTCAGAAATTTTTACTCTTTATAACAAGACTTTCATGTATACTTTCTCTCATTAGCATTATATTTTATTTGTATGGAAGCAAATTTTCTTACATAAGTTTTATTTTCTGTTCTTGTTTTTTAGAACTGCTTGCACAAAAGCAAGGAAGAAGCATGGGTAATATGAATCTTAAAGGATTATCAAAGTCCATTAGTACAAGCAAATCCTTGCAAGACCAGCCGGGTTCATCATTATCCTTTCACAGACTCAGGTAATATTTTCTTTTTCTAAAAACTCAAGTATTCAGTAGTATTGACATTATTTCTAGCTATTGTTATTGAAATAAGGCACAGCAGTCAAGAGTGTGTGTGAAAGATGTGTCATGAGCACTTGTGTGAATGGAGTGAAGTGAGATGCAGTGGAATGGGTGAAAAGGAAAACTGAGGTGGTTTTGTTATCTCGAGAGAAAGAAGAGTGAAGAGTTTGTGAAGAAAGTGTGTGTGAGTGAAACTGAGCGTCCTAGGAGGAGAGATAGGCTAGTTGTAAGATGGAAGGATAGGGTAAAGGAGTACATGCATGAAAGAAGTGCTGATAGAAGGAAAGAGAGGGCTTGAACAAGCAAAGAGGGAGTGTATGGATAGAGAGAGGTGGAGGCTCTTCTGCCATGACTATCACCGTGAGAGACGTTTCTGGAGGGAACGAGGCATCAGAAACTATAGATAAATGATAGACTGTCGTTGCTGCCCATTGAATACTTTTTATTTTATGCACCATGAATGTTTGATTAGGTTCACATTCCCTTATGGCATCCAGATGTCTATGGTGAGTATGAAATTAGCAGAGTTTGTGTGCATGTGAATGAATGTGAATGCTAATGAATATACAGCAAATTAATTCAATTTATATTTATATTTCATTATATATTGTATGTACATAATTTTCTTCCTTCATATCTATATGATTTAAATTTTTTTATTGATACAAATATTATTTTTTTAACAGTAGTGAAAACACAGAAAATAGAGTATCACAGTCTGACCAACTGTTAGCGGACGAGGACGTCTTCTTCCCTTGTGAGCCACAAAGGCAGAATGAAACCAGTAGCAGTGAGCCAGTTTCACCTTCACACAAGTCTCCAATACTGCAGTCCATGACATCGAAGAGCTTAGCTGCCTTTGACACTCCTAGTGAAAAGTCCACAAAGTCCCATCCTAGTGTCTCAACAACTGAACCAGATGAATCCTTGTTATATAAGCCTTTTAGTGGTGATTTAAGTGTGTGCCTTGAAGATACCAGTCCCAATACCAGCACTCCAGAAGGAAAATTTTCATATCTGAAACCCGAGTCTAGTTCAGCTTATGCAGATCACCACGATCAACAAGCAGCAACTAAAGACACATTGGAAACCATCATTGAAGGTCCTCTAGAAAGCATACCTGAAGTAGAAAATGCAGAAGAAAGCTACAAATGTGATATTAGTAAATAAAAATGGTTATAAAGAAACTAAAGATATTTATGAATCAAACTGCTTCAGATAGAGTCATGGATATTGTAAGAGAGGTTTTACAAAGTCACAAAATATTAAAAAAGCACAAAAGCACAAATGTCCCATCTATCATACATTTTAAGTTACCATACATTACTTTATGATAATTATATCTATTTATCTATAATTTCTGACGCCTCTTTCCCTCCTGAAACGCCCCCCAATGGGATGGCCGCGGCAGAAAAGCCTCCACCTCTCCCTATCCACACACTCCCTCCTTGTTTGTTCAATCCTTCCCTCCCCCTTTATGAGCAACTCTTTCTTGCATGTACTCCTACACTCTATTCTTCCATTTTACATCTGGCCTTCCTCTTCTCCTAGGAGACACAGTTTCACTCACACATACACTTTCTTCACAAACTCTTCACTCTTCTTTCTCTCAATATGACCAAACCACCTCAAAGTATTTATTTTCACCCATTCCACTACACCACACTTCACTCCATTTGCACAAGGTCCCATCCCACACCTTTCACACATGCTTTCATTGCTCTCACCCTCCCATCTTGTCACACCACATGCTCCTCTCAGATAATTCCTTTCCACACCACGCACTCTTGACTGCTGTGCCCTATTCCATATCCAAGTCTGATCCTTAAGTCAGTGTTGGCAGAAGTTAATAATTATTTGAATAATAATTTAAATAAAACTTATTTGAAATAATTCTTTACCTTGTGATAGTTACTATTACAATACTGTTTTGTATTTGTATGTATATTTTTTTGTATTTTACTTAAATATGTATGGTATTTCCAATAACAAAACAAAATTGTATAGTTTTTGTACTTTGTAATTACAATGTTTGGAAACATACATACTATTGTTATGTTGGTTATGATTCCTACACTAATAAGGATCATTGAACCTCAAGTTATACTTTATCTACCATATAGATATTGTAACAACTCAGTGTTTCATCAATCACATTATTTTGATTCAGTTTCAATCAAAACCTGACTTCCAATTTCACACCAGTTCAGAATATTTTAGTTTATCTACTTAAATTTCATAATTTCTTAATGAATGTAAATACATATAGACTTAGAAATATGCTTATGCAATTTTGAAAATTAGTTTTCTTATTTTTAAGGTAAATTCATAATTTTTCCTCATAGTAAGAAATACACAACATATCTCCTGAGTTATTTTATATTTGATTCATGTTATGCTTATTCTTTTGTTCAGGATTTAATATTTATTTGATATTTGTTTACAGCTTTCAAAAAAGTAGTAAAAATATTGATGAAATAGTGAATGCACTTTACACTTCAGATGATGAAATCAATGAAGAATTCAGACGTGGCATCACACTCAGGTGTGTATGATGAAAAATTATGACCTAATTATGTACTTTTTATATTAATTAAAAACAATGAAACACAATCATGTTTTTCCAACATTGATGCATGTCTGTATCCTTTTGAAAGGATAACAATCCCTTTGTCATCCATATATTCTTACATACAGTGGTGCATCAAGTTTCGTGGTATATTAATTCGCAAGTCTGTGTTTTGCGGCAACCCCAAGATACTCCATGATTTGATGTGTGGGAAAATATTGAAGTATTGTACAAATAATGTTGTGCCGCCTCACACTCGATTGTTTATCTCTGTCACGTGTATGATTTCGTTTTGGCAACAACAGCATGATTACTTTCCATCCGTTGGCTTTGGAGGCATGTTTTGAGTGTTATAGCCGGTGCTTGATGTTGAACTGTAGTAATAAGAACATAAGAAATGAGGAGACTGCAAGAGCCCAGTTGATGACCTACATGAGGCAGCTCCTTGTCCCTCACCCTTGGAATAATCCAATATTTATCCATCTCACCTGTTATCCCTATCCATACTCTGATCCAAGGGTCTTTTAAAACTACCTATTAACTCACCACTTACTACGTGTCTACCCAGCCTATTCCAATTGTTCACGACTCTGTTAGTGAACCAATATCTACCTAGGTCTGTCCTGAAACTAAATTTTTCTAGCTTGTACCCATTTCCACGTGTCCTATCCTGACTACTAATTTCTAAAACCTGATTAATGTTTCCCTTATTAATTCATTTTACCTATTTGAAAACCTCAATCATATCCGCTCTTGCCCTCCTTCTCTCTAGGGAGTGGAGATTAAGGTGTTTTTATCTATCTTTGTAAGGTAGATTTCTCAGCCCCTGAATCATCTTGGTCATTATTCTCTGGACTGCCTCCAAGGAGCCTATATCCTTCCTATAATAGGGGGATCAAAATTGAGCTGCATAATCTAGGTGGGGTCTAACTAGCGCTAAATACAACCTCAGAATGACCTCAGAACTCCTACTTGTCACACACCTAATAAATCCCAGTATCTTGTTGCCTGAGTTACACTAGTCAACCGATGGGTTGGATCCAAGCTTAGACGGGCTGCTATTGGCTCAGTTTTCTTTTTGGAGAAAATGCAGCCAATAGCAGCCCGTCTAAGCTTGGATCCAACCCATCGGTTGACTAGTGTAACTCAGGCTCTGAGCCTGAGTTACACTAGTCAGCTGATGGGTTGGATCCAAGCTTAGACGGGCTGCTATTGGCTGCATTTTCTCCAAAAAGAAAATGAGCCAATAGCAGCCCGTCTAAGCTTGGATCCAACCAATCGGTTGTAGACTTTAGAAGCCCTTTGGTATACCGTTATTTTTGTCAATTCGTCAGCCTGTCAGCCTATTAGCCCACACACTCATAACACAACACACTCACCTTCATCTCTATCCTTGTAGGTCGTCATGTCCTAACACTTATTTTACTGTACCTAACATACAATAATTAACACTCTTGGATGTAAACAAATAATTACGGTGTTTTTTTCTCATTTTTTCATTGTTTTTTCCGTTTTTCTTTTTTCTATGGGTTATTTAGGGTTTACTTTCTGTTTGAATAATTTTTATATATTCTATTCTATGGTTTATATTGGTTTAATTCCATTATTATTGCTTTATTCAGTTTTTTGATTTTATGATTGACCTTAGAAATAAACATTTTTCATGAAATAAATATGAATCAAATATAGCAAATGTTTATGTAGAAAACGTTTAGGTATTTCACACGATTTTTTTAAGTATATATAGTTGCTTTCCTGTGTATAATAATAATCTCAATTTTGGTTTTATGTATACGTGATCCAGCAGTCAACGCACGGCCGCCACATAGGGGTACCTGTTGAAACTTGATGTTCTTATATTAGGTTACTTACGCTTAATAGGTAATGTTTTCTTTATATCCCTCCACTATTAATGGTGAAGAATTATGTGTTACTGCTCCTCCATCCCTCAAAATGACATGTAGAGGAACAGGGAAGGTTTAAAACGAAAAATTATTATCACCAGGTCAGAGGTCAAACCCTGCCGCCCTTCTCTACAGGTACTAAAGGGTCACACTCACCTGTCCTGCTACACCCCTGCCTCGTAAAGCTGAACATAACACTTTAAACACCATTATTATTACGGTGTTAAATAAGGGTGGCTGTTGTTGTTGTTGGTGGTGTTTTAGGGCTGTGACGGTCTATTAGACCCTATTCGGCCTGGTGGTGTCCTGCGAGGTGATCACAGGCGTGGTAGCTGACTAAGGACTAGTCACACTAATCCTTGGTAGTGGTGTGCCTTGTGTGATGACTGGTGTTCTATCCACTAGTGATGTGTCGTTCGTGAACGAACCGCCTCTATGAGCCGGCTCTTCTAGATGAACGATAAGAGCCGGATCATGGCTCTGAGAGCCGCAAGTGGCGGGTGACGGGAGCCTGTAGACTACACATTAAATGACACTACCTTAGGAAGGTTATATAGTGTGAGGGACTTAGGAGTTCAAGTAAACAGTGACTTGCGTCCCAGGGAACAGTGTATTATAGCTAGAAATAAGGCCAACAAGATACTGGGATTTATTGGTAGGTGTGTAACAAACAGGAGTTCTGAGGTCATTCTGAGGTTGTATTTAGCGCTAGTTAGACCCCACCTAAATTATGCAGCTCAATTTTGGTCCCCTTATTATAGGAAGTATGTAGGCTCCTTGGAGGCAGTCCAGAGAATAATGACCAAGATGATTCAGGAGCTGAGAAATCTACCCTACAAAGATATATTAAAACGGAGAGGGAGACTATGACTAGGCTGGATGAACAATGTGAAACGAGTGTTAGATGCAAAAGGCATGTCCGTGGAGTAAAGAAGAATGTTTGTGCATGATAAAGTTAAATGGAGATGCTGCCTCGATGGCCCGACAGGAGGTTGTACTGCATGTGTTCTGATGAGCCAGGTGAGTGTGTGGGGGGGGGAGGTATCTAATAAGAACATAAGAAATGAGGAGACTGCAAAAGGCCAGTTAATGACCTACACGAGGCAGCTCCTTGTAGCAGGTATAAACCAGTTGTAGAGTCGAGAACTGACTTGGACATTTGTGACTGTTTCGAGACTGCCCCTCACAGTATGGTTGCGTAGGAGGATCGCTCTCCCCAAGAGGCCTACAGATGAAGATGTGAGGGAATGCATGTGGACCTAGTATGTATGCAGGCGATTTGTGTTGGTTACTCACTTTAAGCGGATTATAAACGGCATTTAGATATGTACAAAAATCTCATTCCATTTAACCTATAAATAAGAAAAACAACTAAATAATAAACAAAATATATAACAAGGAAATTACTATACAACCTTTGTTTGACTACCGAAGGAAAAATGAAGATCCTTATATATTAACTAACTTGGCGAGAATCATATTTCAAGGGTGGGGGACAAGGAGCTGCCTAGTGTAGGTCATTAACTGGCCTCTTGCAATCTTCTCATTTCTTATGTTCTTATATTTTCAAACTTGGCGGGAGGATGACCACCGCGCCACCTGTCTACGGAACACAAACACACACACACAAACACACCTGTGGAGGGACGGAAGGTGAACAACGCCCAGACAGGTAAGACTTCAAACACACACACACACCACCAGTTTAAATAGTGTAATGATGGTGTTATTACAGTGTTGTGAAGGAGAGGAACAACATCATTAATTAACAAACAGGTAAACACAAACACACCTTCAACGAACACTTGTAAACAAACACCAACACACTCCTATTCAAACACGTAAACACACAACCAGAAAAGTGGATTATTAAACATCAAACTGAAAGGAATAGGAAGAAATTTAGGTTAATACAACATGGAATGATAGTTTGTTTATTTACCATTGTGGCGCAAGTGTTAGTTGAGGGTAAGAAGGGACTAACGCCATACTCCATTTAAGACGTTGAGGCTCGAAGAGTGATCCTTTAAGGCAATGTAACTTGAAATTATAGGAAAGAGGAACTTGTATGGTATTGTTAAGTGGATGTATATATTCAATGAACCAGAAAAACAATGGATAAGTGAACCGAAGGCAAAATAAGGTATTATTTTACATCTTCACCAGAATGCTCTAGATAATTGATGGTTGTATTTTTACATTATCAGATGCATTTTGAGAAAGTTTTCTTAATTGCATTTCCGGCGCAAATTCTTAGTTTGTGAGATATTCAATGTTTTCTATGAGACCAAAGTTCAAAGTTCAGACCTTCTCTTCGGGAATAAGGTAGTTTAGTTTGGTTTTAATAAGGTTCTGTTATTTGTCAAAGTAGGTTAAGGTTTGGTTAGGTTAGGTTACATTAATATAGGGAGTTGGACGAGGAGCAGAGGCAAGACACAGACGTAAACAAACGCCATTATGGTGAAGATGTAAAATTTTACCCAAAATAATGTCAAATGGTTTAGTTGGAAAATTTGTACAAAATCACCATAATCGATTTGCACTTATGAAAATAGTTTACCTTCATATTATGTGAGGTTTTAAAAGATTCTGACTCATTTCTATCGCTAATCCATTTTTTTCCTATTTATTTTATCCTCCCCCTCAAGAACTGTCATTTAACCTAACAATTGGGGCAAAGATTTAGATAAGTTTGGTTAGGTTTGGTTGGGTTAGTTTTGGTTTGGCTTATTTAACTGCAGCTCTGGGAAGGTTATGCTAACAAATATTTTTTTTTCTTATTGAGGATGATGGTTTTGAATTAATCTGACTTTTTTGTGACAATTTTTACTTTCCATTTATTGAGGGAAAAAAAAAATCTGCAACTTATACTCTGATGATTTAGAAACACCCGTAACAGTTTCATCTTTAGAACAAGTACATGACTTCTGATTACCACGTATAATCTTCTAACTGCAACGTACAATCTTCTAATGCCACATACAATTATTATTATTTATTTTTTTCACAATCAAACCTAATGCCACGTACAACCAGTTTTTTTTTTCTTCTTCACAATCAAACTTAATGCCACGTACACATTATTCTTCCTCACCATCTATGTTTTAGCTCGTGAAGCATGTTAACATTTAACATTTAATTTTTGTTGTTTGCTTTGTACATACTGGGTACTGAAAGTTATTATGACCCAATAGTTTTCTCATTGCACAGTAATGTCCCACAAACCATTGAGTTTGTTCCTAAAACACCACCACATTGTTGAAGTTATCTTTGTTAGGTAAACAGGGTTTAAGGAAAAACATTTAATATGTAATGTAGAGAGAGATGGGATTCGCTCTTGAAATTGAAATGGAAGGCTGTGATGGTGGTGGTGGTTGTGGTGGTGAATCATCAGGAATAATAATGACAGTGAGGGAAGTTGAGGGAGAGAGTGAGAGGTTGTGGTAGCAGCAAGGTAGTGGTGGGTGTGTAGTGCCAGTGCCAGTGCCAGGCGGCTAGACAAACACTGCTCGGAGCCGTCTTTCTTTTTATAGGCTTTCTGCTAACCCAAGTCTGCCTTCTTGGCATATTCACCCCTTTTGATGACAGTAGCTTGTTTTGTAGTCATTTAGTGCATGCTAAGGCCAGCAGCAGCAGCAGCAGCAGCAGCAGTTATGTATAAGGTTTGTATAGAGGTGTGTCTTTCTTCTGCATGAACCTGCATGTCCTGAAAGGCTCGGAGGGGGTGTGAGGCCTGTGGGATGAAGAGAACATACCCAACATCATCAGATTAAAAACACTATTGCAGTCTAACTACTATGGCTTTTTCCATATATCAATTGTTTCTTTAATTATTTTGTGCCTTGCATGCATGATCTTGAGTGAGTGGTGGGAAACTTACACAGCCATTTCAGTTAAGTGTATATAATGTGTTTTCTAGGTCCTGAGGGTGCCTGGTGGTGACAAAGTTTCTCATTTTTTGTGTTTTTTGTATTTTTCAACTCTGTCACTCCCTTATGGGTATATTGTGCAACAGGATGGTACTGCCAAAGAAATACATATCCATCCTTATCAACATTTTAGTGGTGGAGTTTAATTACCTCACTATTTGCATTGTTTCCTTGAGAATAATAGTGTCATTGTTTTGGACGTTTGTAATGAAATAGGATTATGCTACCATGAGGAAACGCACAGAAACAAATCGTGCTCAGGGCTCAAACAAGTGTAGGGAACAACAGAACAACAGCATAGATCTTAGAGCCTCACCCTCCATACCCATGTAGAAGGATAGGTGTTCACAACATTACTGAACGGTTGATTATCTGTTGGCATATTGACAAGTAGGTATTGAAATTAACATTTTGAACCAGTAATATTGAGTGTGTATGAGGTGCCTTACAATAATAAGCAGGTCACACCTTGAGGAATAGAGGGGAATCAGACACATGACATTGGTGGGGAAAAAAATATAGTACACTATATATGAAATCATCACCTAAAAAGACAGCAAGCCTTTGACTATGAAGAGAATGTTGCCTTAAGCAACTCAATAGTTGCATGTAACACAATTGTTGTCTTCTTGAACCTTTATCTTGTTTAAATTTGTGATTGCATTAAGTTGTTTGACATTTTAACTTGCATGGTAGTGTTGATATAATGTTTCAAATCAGTACTTTGCTTACTAAGTTGTAATTTGTTTCTAGTTCTAAATGTAATGCCTTAAAGTCAAGTTGCCTTTCTTAAACTACTTATTATGCTTTTGTTCAATGTTTTAGTATTTCACTTCCTTTTATGCATGTTTGCTGTTGCAGTATACATTGTATCCTTAACTAGTGCACTTTGCATATGCCATCCAGCCGTGACGCACCAGGATCTTCATCCAACACACTCAGCATGTCTCAACAGCGATTGGATTTGCAGTATTTGGGTGAACCTGCCCAAGCAACATTGTAATTACCCTAAGCTTTTGTAGTCAAACAGTTATATGCAGTGCACTTTTTCATCCTGATATGATGACAGTGCATACTCAAGATTTGTAAGTGAAACTTTAAGGGAAATTGTGACAGGCTAACGAATGAAGGTAAGATTCATCTATAATTGTTCCTCCTACAGAAAATAGTAATATTATTTCCAGAAACATGTTCCATAACACTTTAATGTTGTTGTTGTTATTAAAAAACTGGATGCATTAATTTTTGAATAATTTTATTTGTCAAGGTTGTTGATGCGTGTATTCAAGTTGTTGAAGGCGAAGGATGGTCACGATTATGTCATTTAGCTTGTATCATACATTGCTGAGTCTGATTTAATCACTTAGATACAATACTTGAGGTAATGTACTACTACTTCTACTATATTACTACTACTACATACTTCTATTATATTCAACAAAAATACATGAAAAACATTGGCAGCCGTTGGAGAGTGAGTGAGTTGAAGTGAGTCAGCTGAAGCATTGAGTTCCCTTGCCTACCTCAAGATAAGTACTGGCGGGAAATGTTAAAAAGTTTCTTACAGCCCTGTCTGTCACATTTCCACTTTTCACTTATACACTGTACCAGGTAGAATGATAGTGCATGATATAGAATTTTTCTCAGATTTCACATTTCATATAGCATAAGGATATTTATTTTTATTTGGTAGTAATGTTCAGACTTTTATTGCTACAATTTTATACTTAATATGATGCTGCAATATAATATTTACAGCATTTAAACCACTTATGTATGCCTTTAGGATGCCTCGCTCAATAGCCGGCAGTGTGTCCGCACTCTCTACCACCTCAAGACTGTCAAGAGTTTCTCATGCCACTACTATCCGGTCTGTGGCTTCCCTCACCGGCACACTCAAGACCAGGACTGGCCTCTCCATCCCCATTCTTCCCGATGCATTCATCACCAATGTGCAGCGCGGCTCAGTTATTGCTGCCACATACTCTATAGTAAGTTGGTTTCATTCATAGGCAAGCCATCATAATGAATTCAATGTTACAGGTGAAGTGGATGTATCATCATCATCATTATTTTTTATCTCTTGTTCCACCTGTGAGGAGCTGCCAAATTTTAATGACTATTGCAGAACTACCTCCAGGATACTCTACTCCATCCATGTATAACTTATTCATATCACATCACACCTTTGATTGCATACTGCCCTTCTATCTTTTCCTACATTGAAAGAGCTCATATATTTTCTCATTTGTACGTCTCATTTAATTCCTAAGCAAGTTTGTAAGTTATGTGCCTTTGTTGGTGTGGATAAATCTTTACCATCTCAGGGTATTCCTCCTTCCCCATTTTACAACTTTACACGTCAGTTCTTAAGACCAATCCTTCATTTGCATTGTCTGATACACTACAAACTAACATTATGTTCCTCCTCCTTACACTTAATCAATTTTAGGAAGGTCACCTCCACTACACTAATCATTGACAAGTCTGCTTCACTCTATTCTTGTTTCATATTCATATTCATATTTCATAATCTGATTTAGTCTTTTCCATATCTCGCATTATTTTACTTTGAATGCAAAATATTAAACTCTAAAATAGTCCTCATTATCAAGTATTTCATTTACCATCATAGTAATACATTTCTCAGTGTTAAATGGTGTATATCTTTCAATGCAAAATTAAATACCAGTACTTTATAAGATAGTCAATTAGTGTTTATGTTGTGTAATATTTTATACATTCCCACAGATCCAGGGACTCTTTGCTTTGGTGACTGGATTGTTTGACATTTACTCCCTGTCCCTTGCTACACCAGGATCCAGTCACTATGGGTTCTACTTGTTCTCCTATGACTTTGTGTATGCTGGCAATCTCAATGGTGAGCAGATTGTACTTTTCAACAGTGCAACAGTCTATCTATCTAAATAATATGGTCAGGTGAGGTAGTGATAGCCTACTCGGCTCATAAACGAGATGTCCTGAGTTTGAATCCAGGGTCGGGTGGAGACATTTGGGCTTCTTTCTATCTATCTATAGTTTTTGACGCCTCGTTCCTTCCAGAAATGATCCCCAAGGGGATGGCGATGGCAGACGAGGCTTCACTTCTTTATCCATACACTCCCTCCTTGCTTGTTAAAACTTCCCCATCTATCAGCACCTCTTGCCTATTACACTCATCTTTTCTACCTTTACCTTTATGCAGAAGCACAGTAATTGTCTTCATCCATTCATTTGGTTCTTTTCTCTCTTCATGCAAGGTCACATATCAGATACATCCATTCCACCACTGTTTCTCCTCCTTATTTTAACATGTATGCACTTATTCCATCCAAGCCTGCAGCTTTACTACACTTAAGATAGGTTAGGTTACACATACATGCTTTCCATACCAATGCTCGACACTATTGCTTCCCTTTCTGTCTTCTCATTCATTAAACATTCAAAGTGACTCTGGTTTGTCTCCTAAAACACTGTAACCCTTGTTCATCTAGCAGAAAATATGTACAGGATAAGCTGACTGGGTTTTATTTATCTTATTTATTTATTTTTGGGTGGGGTGTAGTTCTCTTCTCTTCTGGGGGCTAAGTGTATGTGTGTTTGCATGCCTTGTTGTGGCTACTTCCTTTAGGGGGATAACAGCCTGGTACTATATAGATAAATATAGCTTTATTCATTTATTATATATTACTATCTTTTTTTTAACTCCCAGCCAAGGACAACTGTAGCCAAGCATGAGGGAGGGAGTGGGGAGAGGGTTACTGTGAGTTGTTTCATTGTCTTGGAGATGGGTTTGTGGTAATGTTGTCAATGTTTTATAGGTTATGTTGCGTGACTTATTGTACGATGGTTATTTTCAGTACGAAACTCCTTGATGTTGTTTGGAGGGATAACTGCTGCTGGAGGACTGTCTCTCATTGTAACCAGTGTGCTGCTCCTGCAAGGCCTCAGGAAGGTGGGCAAGGAGGCTTCATTAACCACTAGAAATGTTGAATAATAATACTTTTTTTTAAGGGAAAGTAATGATGCTACTAAAACATGGTGATTTGTTTTTGTGTTGGAGAAACTAAGATGATAATGTGTTTGTTTCTAGGAAAATGAAATGCGTCTTGAACCTTGGATCTGGTGTATGGCCGTCTTCACAGTGTGGCGATCCCTTGTCATTATATACGCATCCATTGTTAATGACATGGTGTTCACCTACCACGTCCTCATGTGTCTGTTTTGGATTCTGTTCATCCTTGGTAATGTGTATGCCTGGCTGGTGGTCCACTCCTTCTATCACGAGCTGTGTGAAGTCACCAAGCTGGAGGATGTTGCCAGAGTGAAGGTATGTAACTATTATTTGTATTATTAGTCTTATTAGAATTATTATTATTATTATTATTATTATTATTATTATTATTATTATTATTATTATTATTATTATTATATTACTGCACTATATGGGGTTGAAACATTGAGTATGGCAGTAGCAGAGGAGAATAGATTGAATGTAATGGAGATGAGGTGTCTGAGGAGTATGTGTGTGGAGTAACGCAGATGATCCGAGGGAGAAATGAAGTGCGAAGGAGAACTGGGGTTACGAAAGTGTGTGTTGAGGTGGTTTGGACACGTGGAGAGAATGAAGGAGGACCGGTTGGTGAAGGGAATAGTAGGATCTGATGTGAGAGGTGTGAGGTTGAGAGGAAGGCCATGAATGGGATGGATGGACGGTGTGAAAAGAGCGTTGAATGAAAGAAGAATGTGTGTGGAGCAAGGAAGGATGATTGTGCGTGATAGAAGATAATGGAAAGCAGTGATAGATAGATAGACTATTGCTATAAAGTCTACATAGCAGTGTGGTGTGAGTTGCACTAATACTTACTACCTTCGTATTCCCTGCAAGTCGTATAAGGTGACCCAAAGGGAGGGAACAATTATTAATATTATTATTGTGGTGTTTTGAACCCCCCTTTATGGAGATAACAGTCTGGTATATAGATAGACAGATAGTTGTTATTATTGATATCATAACTTGAAAAGAAGTGGTCATGAAGGACGTGAGAGCTTTAAGCCTGTGTATGGAAGCTGCATCCAAGAAAAAGTAGAACAATCTAATATAAAGAGAAAAAGTCTCTCTAAAACTTAAAATATCCTATACTCTCACATAACTCATCTTTTATGTGTGTGTGTGTATACGTGTATGTGTGTGTGCATACGCATGTTCGTATACGTTGCAGGATCACTTTTTTTAGTGGGTTTTGAATTCACAGTTCAGTAGGTTACATAAGATAGTAAAAATATCAAAACACAATGCCTTTGCAACCATTTGAGTGTTAGGATCTTACCAAAAAGTAGAATGCATGGCACTTCTGAACAAAGGTTTAATGTGCTCTAAAAAAAATGCTCACAACCACTTTAGTATGCAACTTTACTATGCCTATGTAAGATGGCTCCATACAAAAGGTTAAAATCAACTGGTATCCAAGGTTGGGAGTTATTTATTTTTTGCATGCTACTCTACCTGTTTGTGGTGCAGCTTCAGTTTCCTCACCGTCTGTAGTACCATCACTGCAAACATTCCCACCATATATATCAGGCATTTCATTTATTTTAGTGAGCGGTGGTTTCTGATTTCTTTGACATTGAGTTGGATTTCCGTGTTCTACTCTTTCTGAGGTGCCATTCCACTTGTTCAGGAAATAGTAATTTTGAGAAAATTATTCCTTATTGTCTCATCATCATTTCTTTTGAATTGACTTCCTTTTGTTGTGCTTTTTGGCTGCCACCCTTTGTACATGTGGGGTTGGTTGAAAAGTAATGAAAATTAAATACAATAAATCATTAGTATTTTTTATTAGTAGTATATAAAAGGCTACCAAAAAGGATGGCACAATAGGTTTAGGAAGCCCTCCTCTGTATTCTCTGCTATAAAAATAAGAGTCGCAGAGGGGGATGGGAGAGTAATGTCTTCCTGTTGCCTTGCCTTGCCTTGTCTTGGCTGCCTTCCTTTCATGGGGATATCTGCCAGCTAGATAAATAGATAAGAGTATATTATTACAGCCCTTTGGTGGGGCTGTGAGAATACTACCACTGTATTCCCTGCGTGTCTTAAAAGGCAACCCAGAGGCTCAGAGCGAGGGGTCTGGGAAGCTCCTATGAAAATACAGGGCACAGAGTGGGAGGGGAGAGTAATGTTTCCCTGAACCCTAAATGCCTTGTCTTGGTTACTCCCTTTAAGGTGGATATTAGCTTGGTGTACATATAGATAGAGCATCACTATTATTACTGTTTAGTAGCTCAGTGGTGCTCGGCCCATCACCAAGAGGTCTGAGTGTTCAAGCCCAAGGTGAGGCAGAGATCATTCAGATAACAATTGAAGTATTTTGCATTTAACTAAGTTATGTGGTACTTTAGAACCATTGTGTACATTTTTTTTATGGTAGCAAAATATTATGGCAGATGGAGTGTTGATGAGTTTAAGCATGTTACTGATTAGTGATGACCTGTGTAGTAGGATGAGCATGCATGGGTATTTTCATCATGTTTTTTTATATTATGTGATTGAAATGATCTGGGTCTTTTCTTTGAATGATTTTGATTTGTTCATGACTGGTTGGTTGTTCACTAAGTTTGAAGGGATATAATGTTTAGTAAACTTCACTGATGGGATTTGCAAGCTGTAGTTTATTTTTTTCTATATTTCTTTGTTTAAATAGCTGAGACTATATTCCCAATAATCAAGTAAAATTAAAGCTTGAATTGAAATTTTGTCTTAATCTGTTGCAAACAATATTTTTAGTGTTCAAAATTGATGTCAACATTTTGATTGGAATACTTGTCTCAGTGTTAAGTCTGCTTGGTTGTGGTTGTCCAGCACTGTTAAGTCCTCCTGCACCCTTTACAGATGGAGACTATGAGCACCATGGGATACAGTTGTCCCACCACTCCTGGAGCACAATCCACTTATTCCACACAGATGGATTATAAAGTCTAGAATCTCAGTGATATTCTGTCCAATTGTAAGGGTATATTCTTCTGTAGCTCTGACAGCTATTTTACTTTGAGCCTCAATACCTATTCAAGATTATTGCACTTAAATATGTATGCTTAATAGATTGTAGTATTTAATACGCAATAACTTCTAATGCAGAATCTTAATTCAGTTACTTTAAGAGGAAAATATAGATTTTTCAATTAATTATTGACCTTATGTCTGTCAGTCTTTAATAGTTTTGAACATTATTACTTCTAATATTCAAGGATGCTTGTGTCATTTATAGCTTCAGGTTAGGAATTAAGGAATTGTTTTTAAAGTATAACTTATGAGTTTGAACCTTTCAGATGGAGGTGATGAGCTCCTTTACTGCTTCACGACCTACCACTCCTGGCACCAAGTCTGATGCCACCACCAAAATGATTGCATAACTATTAACAATTCTGTCTTCTAAACACATAGAAAACTGCATTTCTAGATCTAATAGACATATAAGTAGAGTCAGTCAACTGCATTTTATAATATCTGCTTTGGTCTGATAGTGTCATGTCACAAAAACTAACTATATATATATATATATATATATATATATATATATATATATATATATATATATATATATATATATATATATATATATATATATATATATACTCTCCTCCTCTCTTTCTCTCTTTAAATATATATATATATATATATATATATATATATATATATATATATATATATATATATATATATATATATATATATATATATATATTTAAAGAGAGGGAGGAGGAGAGAGAGAGACTTATCAATAATATTGTCAATTATTATTGTTATTATTATGGTTGGTGTGTACTTCTCTTCTCTTATGTGGGTCTAGGAGCTAAATGAGAGGTGTATATGTGTCTGCGTGCCTTGTCTTGGCTACCCACAAGCGTTATTTTTCCTGGATGGGAAAACTGCCCAGTTTAGAAATTAAGTTCAATCAGACTCTTCACACGGTGCCGGCGCGGCAGACATTCATTCGCCTCTGCCACAGATGAACCACAACTACCGCACCGGAAATAACCGTCCATCTGAAGTGCTCCATTGCCTTCAATAGTATTCTAGAACGCTCATCGCTGGGTGGTTTAGCAGTGCATGAGGCGGCTGAATGTCTGCCGTGCAGGAATCTAGGTGCGCGGGCACCGTGTGAAGGGTCTCATTGAACTTAATCAATTTCTAAATCGGGTGGGAAAAAACGCTCTTGTGAAGCGAGCCTAAGGGTGGGGGGGGGGGTAACACCCTGGTATATAGATAGAGATTATTATCGGGGAAAGTTCCTTTAACGTGAGAGGAGTGTGGGTGTGTGCGTACGTACGTGCAAGCCTTGCCTGGTGGTGGAGTGGCGAGTGTGTTCGGCTCACAACTGGGTTCGAATCCCTGGTTGAGTGAAGACAATATAGGATTGTCTTCTTAAGTGCTGTAACCCCTGTTGACTTAACCAAAAATAGTTACGGAACATATGCTGAAGATTTGACTTGGGAATCCATGCCCTCCTATGTGTCAGTTATTTCCTCTAAGAGACCAGAAATTATCTCCACCACCTGCTGGGGAATAAACAGGTGATGGCATATCTATCTATATACTAGGCCTTCATCCCCCTTAAAGTGGGTACCTGAGTAAAAGGCACACACACCCATGCATACACACAGATGCACCTCTCACTTGGCCCCCACGCCCCTAAAGGTGAAGAGAAAGTCAACCCCCTGCGTGGAGTGTTAGTCACGCAAGGTATATGATAATAATAGAAAAGTATTATCATTATTGTTATTATTAATACTTTTTACTTTAATTATATTGTATACTCTCAAAAAAAGACTGCGGAAGGGGGAGGGGAAATCAAATCCCCCTCAACATTAAATGCCGTGTCTTGGTTACTCCTCCTTAATGGGACAGCCAAGTAGAAGTAGATCCGTCAGTGAAAGCAGAGGGAAGTTACCATAGTATATTCAATCAAAACTTGCACCTGAAGCAGTTAAGTTTTGTAAGAGTGCATCTGATTGTCCGTAAAGTGGGAAGAGTGTTCGACTAGCATCTTTTTTCTCCTTGGTATTGTTCAGTTGTGACTAAAACATGGTTGAACATCTATATGCAATAATATCCTAATGGAGAATTCTTCATCGCACACTGATGACAAGAAATAGTGCTGCAAGTACCATGAGGTGTGGTTCGAGAATGTTCAATGGACTTCTTGTCCTTTGATTGTGCTTATATAGAATTGTACACTCAGTACAAGCCTGTATATTCAAAAAATTAATTAATCTATTTATCTAAACTTGGATACCCAGCTAATATCCCCTTCAAAGATGGGCAGCCACCTCAAAGCATTTAGGATTCAGAGACATTATTCTTGCCTTCCTCTATTTAAGCCACTCAAACACCCTTCCCACTCAATGGCCAATCTACTACACTATTACAAAACTCAATTAGGGCTTAGGTGCAAGCTAAAGTTGAACGTATTATAGTGTCCTCACTCTACTCGTCTCCCTGAGATTAGCATGGTCAGTAAGGTCATTGCAAGCACTGCCACATTGGCCAAAATATCGGTGGGGAGAGCGAATGCTTCATAGCAGGTGATAGTACATTTCATTATTCACCTTATAATGTCTAATATTTATTAACCGTACTGTTATTCTGAAGCATCAGTATTACACCAAATGTGTATTGTAATGTACAATTCCTGTCTGATTTTAGGATTTCACAATGATAGTGCTTCACTTGCCATTGAATTGCACAAGTTTTAACCATTGTATCTGAATATTTTCCGTCCAATACTATATTTAATTATACATAGTTTGTATGGATTGCTGTTATTCTGAAATATGAGCAAATATTAGTTCATATACAGCATATTTCATCCGTCCATCAAATTTTATAGACTTATTTTCTTATGTACATTTTAATAAATGTAATAATTCTATGTTCTTGTCTTCCTTATTAACCACATTACATTGCCATTCAACACATCCTACATCCCTTATCCAACAACCATTCAGGATTGAAGACTTATCTATCTATAGTTTCTGACGCTTAGTTCTCTCTGGAAACATCCACAGCCACGGCAGAAGAGCCTCCACCTCTCCCTATCCAAACACTCCCTCCTTGCTAGTTGAATCCTTCTCCCTCTATCTGTAACTTCATGCATGTACTCCTTCATCCTATCCTTCCATCTTACAACTGGCCTTCCTCTCCTAGAACCCACAATTTCACTTTCATACACTTTCTTCACAAACTTTTCCCCTCAATATTTCCTTTAAGCTGTGTAGGTGGCAAAGCCATCTACACAGCTTAAGGGGAGGCTCACCCTCTGATATAGTCAAAATACATGAAAAAATTCTAAACTGAGATTTGAGAGTACTTCAAGCGTACATGTATGTAGCAACATATAGGAACGCGAATTAAATCGCCCACATCTTACTACACCACAACACACCAAGGGAGTGTGTTCTACTGGCTAACAGGAACTTTAAACGCATGTATCTCAAAACAAGAAATGTTTACATTAAAAACATTGTCAAACCTTCAAAAATTATTGAAACTGCTTGTAAACGTTCATGTTAATACTTATTGGTTGTATCTTCATCAAATCAGCGTGACGTCATGCAAGATGTGCTCCTTATAGCTTAAAACTCCGAGATTACTTAAAGAAACAAAAAACTAAATAGTCAAACTACTTTCTATCCTATTCAATAAATAACTAATTCTCGGCATAGTCCTGCATGAGTGGAAGCTAGCCAACGTCACTCCCATCTACAAAAAAGGTATTAACCCACCTTGAAGACATGCAATGACAGGCCGTGCGTCAGATTTGCTACTCCTGCATCCTCTCTGATACTCTATCCTTACCCTATGATGATGATGACACCTTACCCTTACTTTATTAGTAGTAACAATGTGCTGCCACTACACTTCTCATCTGAAAGATAAGGAAGTAGGGTTAATTTCATAGAATCAAAAATTTTATAGAGGGTCATACAGTGCAATTAATTAATTAGTTAATAAAAACCTGTTTTTTGGAGACCTCAGTGGTGCAGTGGTTAGCATGTCTGACTACAAATCCACTAGCCTGAGTTCGATCCTGGACGAAGGCAGTTGGCTCAAAGTTCAAATAGCTGTTCATCCTCCCAAACGGGTTGGTCAACAAATGGGTACCTAGGTAAAACCTGGGGAAGGTAAACTGCGGAAAGTCGGATGTCACAGTGGCCCTGTGTCTCGGGGTAATGGATCAATTTTCACTACGTTTGGATGAACTGAATAAGTTCAGGTCCTTTAGACATTCTTCGTAAGGCTTGTTTCACTTTTCTTTGTATTCTCTCCAGCTTATCAATATCTTTTTTTATAGTATGGTGACCAAAATTAAATGCAATATTCTAGACGAGGGCGTATGAGTGCATTGAATAGTGTAAGGATAACTTTTTCAGATTTATACTCAAGTTCTTCCGGTGAAGCCAACCAATTTGTTAGATTTCTTGACAATGTCTGAACAATGTTTACTTGGTTTAAGGTCGTTACTAATAGTTACCCTCTTCGCGATTAATCTTGGAAAGTTTGGAGCCATTCATTGTATATTTTGTGTTTTGATTATTGTTACCGATATACAAAACTTGACATTTACCAACATTGTTTCATTTGCCACTTTTCTGACCAACTGACTAAGATGTCGAGGATTGATTGAAATTGTATTTTTTCACCGGTTGTAGTTACTTTACGCGTGATTTTTGTATCGTTGGCAAATTTTGATATCTCACAGGTAAGGCCTTCATCAATATCATTGACATAAAATAGAAAAAGAATGGGGCCAAGTACTGAGCCCTGAGGCACAGCGCTTATAACATCTTGCCAGTTAGATGATTTACCATTTAAGACATTGTTTTTTCTCGGTAAGCCAGTCTTTAAGCCATTTAAGTATTTTTCCAGCTATGTCACGTGACTAATTTTTTTAGTAATTGTTTATGGGGAACTTTGTCAAACGTATTTTGAAAGTCAAGATAAATCATGTCTACTTACATTGAAAGGGTACTGGCTAAGGGAAAACAAAAATATGTAAAAAAAAATCCCACTTGTTGCCAGACACTGTAAAGAAGACAGTAGGAGATTGAGTTGAAGAGAGAGTGAAAGTGTAAGGTGTGCATAGTGTTATGTAGGTTGTAGTAGTAGAAGTTATGTTTAGAGGGCAGACTGCAGCTGCTCTCTTGTGTAAATGAGACACTAAGGGAACTGGAAAGAGAGGACACGGGGAATCACTCGGTCTGCAGCACTGCCTAAATCCCCGTAAGTACCTCTCCTGGAGTATTCCACCAGGCGGCAGATGTCTACTGCCTACTCCTACTTCATTTGTCTCATCATAAATGTTGAATACATTGTTGTAAAAGTCAAGGAGATTCGTTAAGCAAGAGCGTTTGTTATGGAAACCATGTTGAGAATTATCAATCATGATATTTTCTTCTAGGAAAGTCATTAGATTATCATTTATTATAGTTTCCATTAATTTACCAACTACGGATGTGAAGCTGATTGGTCTGTAGTTAATCGGTAGTGATTTATCTCCTTTTTTTTTTGTATAGGAGTAACATTTGCTAATTTCCAAATGTCGGGTACTCTTCCAGAATTTAAAGATTTATTGAATAGTATTGCAAGAGGTTTGCCGATTTGATACTTTGCCTCTTTTAAGACTCGGTGCAATACAATCAGGACCAGGAATTTTATTTACTTTAATTCAAGGTTTATATTAAAAGAGACAATTATATGGTCACTGGTGCTGAGTTCTGGGCCCATATTAACGTTTCTTACTAGACCGTCATTTGTTGAAAATATATGGTCTAGTATATTACTAGTAGTATTAGACAAATTGTGAGGAATGTATGACTCCATGCCTGAGACAATCACCTCTATTATGTGCTAGGCACAAAGAGAAGGATCTCTAACACGGAAGCAATAATCATCCCAAGGAAAATCAGAATAGTACTGCCTTAGATCCTCCCACTTAGCACAGTTGAAATGCCAGAAGCACCTCTGCTTAGGCGGTTTCTGAGGCCGCACTGGAACGATTGAACAGGTAACAGAAATTAGATTATGATCAGAGGAGTCCCCAAAAGGATGTAGAGAATCATGTTATTTATGTAATTTCTTTATTTCTGTGAAACAAGGTGTACAAGATTTGCAAATATATTTGTAATATTGAAAGAGAAACACAGAACTGGACGTGTGAATCCCTTCCTATTTTGGGCAGGAGGAGGCAAGGGAGGTAACTTGCTGCTCCCCGACGCCTGTACTCCAAAGTCTAAAAAAAGTAGCTAATAATAAAGTTAAAATTTTCTTCAGATTAAGTTGCACATGTTCTCTACATTCTGAACCTGAACCTCTTTCTGCCCAAAATATGGAAGCAAGCAAGCAAATGCAGTGCAGCTTATATGCAATCATGAAGGCGAGGTGAACATTGATAAAGCTTTCAAAATAAATCTGTAGTAGTGATTAAAACCTTAAAATTCTATCAATGGTAATATCTAGATCTGCAGCAATGATTATCCCTTAGGCTCTTAGTTTCATTATTTAAGAAAATTAACTATATATATATATATATATATATATATATATATATATATATATATAATATATATATATATATAGTTAATTTTGATGATGAGGGGAGGAAAAGTTTTGCCAACCGCAGTGTAGCCAAATCTGAAAAGGTTGGTAATCCCTCCTAAAGTAACTTGAACCATTGTTAGCACTCCAAAGAAAAGCAACAAAATCTAATACAACAGATTTCATAAATACCAGAGTCAAGCTTTTCTAAGAGTTGGGTAGGAACTTAATATATAATTCTAAATAAACATTCTGCTTAGAGAAGAAATATTTTCAGCTGAGCTGCATGTGCTAGATAATTATTGTCAAACCCAAGCTCAGAAACTTAAACAATATATAGTATCATATAGAACCAACTATCCCAGCTGTGGCAATCCTATGTTGTAGGAAGAAGTAAACAATTTTATTCTGGGTCAACTAGTCAAGGGTCAAGAGTAGCACACTATTATGACCTTTGTTATGCGATATTAGTGAGACAGGCAGCTGAGAGCCCAACATGGGCAAGATAACACAGTAACAGCACTGAAATCTTGCAAAAAGTCACTGATAACATGTAATGTGAATGTTTCTAAATAACCCTACAAGAACTTGGGAAATTAGAGCAATGTAGGCATCCACACATTACCATTTCAGTTATGACAAAAGGGATAACACAAGGACTTTTTAACTAATAAGTATAAACATTAATACAAGAACATTATGCTCCTCAGATGTCATGTGTTATGTACAACTCAACGTAAGGTGTTGTTGGACAGTCATTGGGAGGAATGACTATACCCAGACACCCATTACCACCTATCTGGTAATGGTCAGGATCCCAAGGTATGCACTGAGGCTGTTAACACACGGCCTCGTTTGGCGATATCACTGCGAATCACTTAACACTTTTGATAATGATGATAAGCAGTGAAAAAATTTGATAGGTTGCCAACATCTTATTTTCTGCATTAGCCTCTATTAGAGAATGAATAAAAATGTTTTTTTGTTTTTCTTGTAAATAAGTGTTTATGAATAACCGTGCTATGATGTGGTCATGTTGATACAGGTTCTAAGTACCTGTCATGCTGGGAGAATGTTTGTTTTCTCCTGCCCACTCAGTGGGTGTACCTCACCCCTGGCAGGGTGGAGGGTGCCCCGGCAAACCAAAGTGAGACAACAACAAACTGGAAGACTGGACTGTCTCCAAGACGACTTCCACATCAGACAGCCCTTGGCAGGACAGGCACCAGAAAGCTACCGATGGGGTTTGGAAGAACTGAGTCAAGTTGTTGTTATCCTCCCTGGTGTCCGGAGCCCCTCACCTCAAACTTAGGGGGTGAGAGGCATGTTTGCACGAGGGAAATGCATAAAGTTTTGGCTTTAATTTAGAACCTGCGAGGCAGTTTATAAGCCACAAGAATTAGATAGAATGATGGTGGCAAACATTTAGTTTTCAAAGACTGCTGCTGCTGCAGTTAAATTTCTAACGTATGATAAATTTTGATATCTACTTTTGTGGGCTCTGATGAGGCCAGGTCAGATGGGTCTTCAACGCTTTAGAACAAAGCTCTTGTGTATTATTGCTATAGTGCTACATAATATATATTTATATATTCATATACGATATAATATCAAGAAAGTGCAACATAAAATTTTAAACTCTAGCCAGACCACCACACTGCTGAGGGACTCTTTTGATGCTTGGGCAACATGACTTACTTCCACACCAACACAGGCTGAACTAGTCCCTTTGAGCAGCAGTGAGGAGCTCCGGCTGGCAACAGTATACTGGCTGCCGCCTTACCCCTACTGGCAGCCTTAGTGTCCCATCACTGCCTCCACTACCATGGCAAGAACAGCAGCATCGAGATGCTGAGGTGGTGGTCATATCTGACACAAAATGCAGCACTGAGTCCACCTGTTGTGCCAGGCGTGGGCAACAGTTGCAGTGCACCAGGCACCATGCAGGGGCAGGGCGCCAAGGGTGTGGCTGATATGCACAGAGTGGCAGTGGATCCAGCCAGAACCAAGAAACGTTTCCTGAATATGGGGCACTGGTGCCACTGAGGTGTGCAGCCAGAACACAGGTGCTATATGCCACATTTAATGCCTGGGTAATTTGGTACAGGCATTCATATTCCTTTTATTAGAACACTTCCATGACAAAGGTCCTGTGTGAGGGCACCTGAGCTGCCCTTCCAGGCTTGCATTTTGCAGGCATATACAGCCAACACAACTCCATGTCACCTGCTCCACTCTCATGGAAAGGATGAGTGTCAAAACGTTTGTTGGTGGTGGTGGAGGTGGTGAGTCCACTCTTAGAATAAATAAACTTATGGTTGATTATCAGGAGCAATCCTTTAGTTCTTAGTAGCTGGGAGTGGGCGGCGTGTCAGTTGCGTGGAGCCCACCAACTGGGCTCAGTATAATGATATCCCTTTTCTAATTAAATGTTGCCGTTTTATTTGTGATTCATGGATTACATGGCACCCGACTGATTCCTTGCCCAGTGTTGGCAACTGGTGGGCCCACGCAAGGCGCCGTGCTGCCCTGGCACTCTTCAAGATACACAAGAAAGACCAGCCTGCTAGTGTCACTGCCCAAGGACACCCAGCAGCTGCTCCCAGCACCAACCCAGCTAGAAATGTGAATGTCTCCTGATGAAAAAAATAGCTTTGCTCATTATCCATTTGTATGTATAACTATTTAACACCTTACATTCTGCAACCAACAGACACAGCTAGCCACTCACCAGCTCAGGTGAAACCCGCAATGTGTACCTGTCAGTCTAGCTACCAGCCAGACCATGGGTGACTGTGGGAAGTTTAGATGCAGCTTGGCTGTGGTGGGGAGGAGCCGCAAGGGTTCCTGAGCTTCACTACAGCAACCTACAAGGGGACAAGCAGTCCATGGGGTTCCTTGCCCAGCTTGGTCTCTGTGCAAGGCTGCTGATCATTCCTCTAGTAAAAATTCACTTTCCCTGCGAGGAACAAAACTCGTCTAGGGTGGTCCCTCAGAGGTCCCAAGAAGCAGGAATCCCAGTTGAAATAAGTAAAATGGGCGTAAGACAAAGAGGAAAGGGCAGCTGCCAGACCAAGAGGAGGACCCCAAACTCATAGCTCAGGAAATATTAAAATTTCAGGTGTGAGTTGCAGGAGAAAAAAGGCTCAGGAATGTACAGCTCAGATTCAAAAGTCTACAACACTATTTGACTCTAACTCAAGGCTAGTGTGGCAGTACTCTTGAGGGTGGTGTCTCTTGTGTATCGTGAAGTGCCAACTATTCCTTATTCATCATCAGAAAGGAGGTCCTTCTTGCTCTTCTTCCCGCTCTTGCTGTTACCATTTTTCATGTACTGGGAAAGGAGGTCGATGGGCAGAGGGAAGATGATGGTGGAATTCTTCTCAGCGCTGATGGCGTTGAGTGTCTGCATGTAGCGCAGCTGCAGAACAGAGTGTGACTGTTAGCCTTGGGTGGGGGACTATGGGAGAGATAGGGGAGGGACAAGGGCCAGTAAGGTGGCTACAAGTAGTCAAGAGAGGCTCACAGGGGCCAGATGGCTAACGGGTCTAAGTGAGTTCTAACAATGCCAGAGTGAGGGCAGTAGTGATGGCAGTGTAGAGCAGTGATTAAGTGAATAACAGTCTGAGATAAACTGGCATTTTGCTCTGATTCTTATTTAACTCTGTAGCTGCATTTTCAGGATCAAGTAAGTTGCTTCATTATTTAATGAAGAGGTCCGAACAATTATTATTTACACAGGACTTAAGTCTAGCCTTAGCTTAGTATGCAGAATAGATAAACTTCACAAGAATGGCGGAACATGCAGAGTTATAGATGCTGCCTCCGAGTCATGCACCCTCTTGCAAGTGAAGGTTTTCTCGCTTTTAACTTCTGACCATTCCATTGTCCGCCTTAGTTAGCCGTGTTAGGTTTAGCTGAAGACTTTAGCTTTAGTCCAAGGTCAGCGTGGCTCCAGTGTTTAGCAGCAGACAGAGACAGGCCACGGCAGCATACCAGCCTAGCTCACCTACGTCACAGCTATAGAAGGAGCCTGCTGCTGTGACCTGCACAGGCCAAATAGACCTGCTCAGGTCATCATGACTTTTAAATGCAGATTATAATCTTCCTGCACAAAGTCAGTGAACAAGCCAGAGTTTGTTTACAAGACAGTTCCGAGTACAGACTGCAACACAGGGTTGTGTTTGCAGTCATTGCTACTGGCAGGCCATTATGCTCCTAATGAAAAAAAGTTCCTGTACAAAATACATGTACTTATAGACTAAGTATGTTCTGTCACAATAGGCTAAGGTACCTGTACACGCAAGTCTCTAACCCCCAGTGCCAACAGTAAGGGCCAGTGCTCTGCCACAAACCACCCACCTGCTTCTCTACTTCATCACAAAACACCTATGTAGGACTATTCCTTGGCACATGAGCAAGAGAGAAGCAACGGTATGGCAGAGCAGCAGCCCAACACACTGAGAGAGACTCATGGTGCAGGTGGGGGAGAAGAGGGAACAAAATGCTCCTGACACGCTCCAGAACAAACAAATCCAAATTGCTGCCACAGGGATGTAGGTAGAAGGTGTTAGGGGAGAACAGTACTGGGGCAGGGTTGTCATGCCTATTGTACGTCTCCCTTGTGGTACACACACTGATCCTCATGCAGCGACTTCTGTGTGCATTATATATATATACTATTATGTCCTCCACTGTACAAATTACACAAAAAAAACCTGATGGATAAAGCTCTACATTTTATGCTATACTTATCTCTTTCTCTCTAGTATTAGGAAAAATATATGGTGATTCAGCACGCAAGGAGAGAGAAAAAGCCTTGGAGGGTTAAGTGTAGCATTGGTTACTGGAAACCAACAACTATAACAATAGGGCTGCCTTGTTGGGTTAGTGGAGTAATAGTAGTAGTGGAGGTGGAGGTGGTGGTGGTGGTGGTGGTGGTAGTGGTGGAGGTGGTAACAAACAGGTGGTGAGGGAGGTAGAGATGAAGTGGTGCAATAATTATACTCGTTATTGAAGGTAGCTGCCTCGTGTAGGTCATTAACTGGCCTCTTGCAGTCTCCTCATTTCTTATGTTCTTATGTTCTTATAATGAGAAGCAGGTATGGTTGTGAGGGTATTAAGAGATTCATTATGGCAAGGGTGGTGATGAATATAATTGTGGTGTTATGATAGTAGGAGTAAAGAAGTCTAAAATACCATGTGAGAGAAATACATGGCACAAAAATGATAACAATAAGTAGGTAGTGGTGGCAGTTTTTGCTTTCAATAATTAAATTGTAAAAGTGTAGCATGGTGATGAAGGAGCTAATACCTTGCTTAGTGTGGTGAGTGATCCCTGTCTCTAGAATACCTAAGAAATACAGCAATATTTCATGTAGATAATCACCTCAAACCATCCTGCTGTATTGCAATTACTAGCTACATTCCTTTATGTAGCTTACATCATCATGGTTGCTATTTCCTGTAGGGTTGAGTACCACCGTTTTAACCTTACCTATATGATATCTACACTACCTGCACTGCTACTGCTACAACATCATGCCTAACTTTGCCACCACTAACACCCTCACCTGTACACATCACACTGCTACTACTACTTAATACTTCTACATCTCAAAGCTCAAGTTCATGTTTTTAACCAGCCAACCTTCCTTCCTTTCCCATAGGACACACTTCTTAACCTCTCCACCACAGCTAACACCAATATTGGAAAAAAAAGAGTAATCCACAACACATATACACACACACACCCATACGCACACATTATCTCACTTAAGGAAGGTTTGGGATATGGTGGCTTGACTTCTTCGAGGTGACCGAGTGACTCCATCAATCACTTACCAGCTATTAGTTCATCAGGAGGTGGTTGGCAACAGTACTAACTAGGCACAGCTACACAAACTATCTATTGGCTTCATTATCAACTCTAGAGAAGCACAGGTGAGGGGCAGATGGCTGGCTGAGTGGTGGGTGTGCATATAAATGGGTGGTTGGTGAAATTTACTGGATTAGCAGATGGAATGACACACACACACACACATACACTTTCTCTCTCTCTCTCTCTCTCTCTCTCTCTCTCTCTCTCTCTCTCTCTCTCTCTCTCTCTCTCTCTCTCTCTCTCTCTCTCTCTCTCTCTCTCTCTAAGCTAAACAAAAAGTAAAACACAGTGAGCTACAGTACATCTGATCTCCAAGTTTATCTAGTAGTATATAATAAGCAGCCACAGTGTCATGCCAGTGCACACACACACACACACACACAAACTGTTGTATGAGTGAGTACAAGGTTACAATGACAGCTTATAGCGGCAACAACCTAATGAGGCAGGAGCCACCACACCTCATAGTTACTTTGAGATGGAGGAGGAGGAAGAGGAGGAGGATGATGAGGAGGAGGGTGTGTGGAGGTGGTGATGGTGGTGGTATAGTGAGGTACCAAAAAGAAGGCGGGATGGGGTTATAATCTTCTTACGACAAGTGACACAAATACACGTGAGGAACGCTAAGGTGGGTCATCATAATTTGATCGTAGTGTTGGCAGTGGTGGGCTACGTGTGGGTGAGGCCGACCTGCTGCACTGTGGGAGGTCATACAGTAGTCAAGGTCACTCCTTTTGTTGCAGGACGACATGTGTTAAGAAAGCAACATATAAATGGCAGTAGTGGGAATGGTGGTAGTGGTAGTAGTAGTAGTAGTAGTAGTAGTAGTAGTAGTAGTAGTAGTAGTAGTAGTAGTAGTAGTAGTAGTAGTAGTAGAAGTAATAGTAGTAGTAATAATAATAAAATTATTGTTACTATTATTATCATTATTCTTATTTGTAGTAGTAGTGAGCATTGTTATTTGTTGAAAATTGTATTTATTGAAAAACTCGAACTCGGCCAGAAACAGGTCAAATTATCCAAAATGTAAATCAAACAGGTGCTAGTTATTGAGGTTTTAGTGTAGTAACTATATAGCAAAAAACAAACTCATTATAGTATAGTAGTAGTAAAATTATTATTATTATTCTCATTATTATTATTATTATTATTATTATTATTATTATTACTATAATTTTTAGTAATAGTAGCAGTAGAAATCGTAGTAGTAGTAGTAACTAAACAATAAAAACAAACTCATTGTAGTATAGTAGTAGTAGTAGTAGTAGTAGTAGTAGTAGTAGTAGTAGTAGTAGTAGTAGTAGTAGTAGTAGTAGTAGTAGCAGTAGTAGTAGTAGTAGTAGTAGTAGTAGTAGTAGTAGTAGTAGTAGTAGTAGTAGTAGTAGTAGTAGTAGTAGTAGTAGTAGTAGCAGAAGTAGTAGTGGTAGTAGTAAGAATTGTAATAAGTAACAGAAGTCAAATGATTTATAATTAAACACTGAACAATAACAATAATCAGAATCCCAGAGAGAAAGTTGTATTAACTCTGTAACTAATTGAACCAAGAGTAAAATAAAAAAAAAGTACATATAACCACATATTTGACATGTAAATAATGGAAAAAAAGAAATCTTTTAACATCGTCCTTGACAAAAGAATGTGACTTTTGATCCTGCATGACCCCAACAGCAAGGTCAAGGGGGAGGGTGTCTGTACCTTCTTAATCCTTAAGGAAATAATGTATGATGTCAATGGGCAGCGGGAAAACAATGGTAGAGTTCTTTTCTGCAGAGATGGAGCTCAGTGTCTGCAGGTATCGCAGCTGTGGGGGGAGAGATCAGAGTTACAGTCACACGCACGCACGTACGCACATGCACCCGTTCATACACAATAATAGCAATATCTGAGGCATCCCACTTGTTCTGCGGGGTTGGACGGGTGGCAATACACACGCAGGAAATTAAAGTTCATCCGACGTGAGGCCCTTTGAAGTGATGGCGTGTGGCGTGAGGCCGTGGTAATGGTGACTTGGTGAGGAAAATCCCCGCCAATCCAGGCGCTGACGCAGACTGACTGGCTTTTCTATGTATGTTCCGAATATATGTAGACGTAGCCAGAATTTTTCTTTTAAAAGTTGGAAATTCAATCTGATGTCCAAGATGTTATGTGTGAACTACTAGAAAAAGTACATTAAGTGTTGTGCTTTTAATCATGGTGTAATAAAGCTTTCTTTCTGCTCTTTTGTCTTGAGCCTATGGCGCCGGTAGGCTTGATGGAAGGGTTAGATGGTCGGCCTCCGCCCGTTAGTAGCGCAGGTTGGATTTTTTAAAGTAACGCCTCGTTTCTTGTTGAGAGGCTCATGCTGCCAGCGGAAGCTCCTCGATGCATATAACTTTGCAGTCCCAGTCGAAGATATTGTTGGCAGCATGTTGGTGATCTTTGGCCACTCGGCGGTTTTTCCAAAGAAAAGTGGCCAGCTCATCGCAGGACTCAAGCTCGGGACTATGAGCTGATCTACTAGAACGCTAAGCCACAAGGCTATTAACAGGACCACCATCCATTATTCATACATATAATTCGTTAAAATGTTAATATTACTGACAAAGATCAGCAGACTCTGATCTCCTCCCTCCACAGTCCACACTGGCTGCACCTTTGATGCTGGAACTGTAATGTCCTTTGGAGTGAACTGTCAGGAAATGAAGGTTACAGAGTTACCCTTCATCAATTCGAAAGTTGTATTTTTTAGAAAAGAAAACATGAAATCCTGATCACAATTTTTTTCAATCATTTGAAGATATTGCGACGGAAAGGTAATACTGATGCGCATGTAATATTTTTGCTTATCAGGCAATTTTCTGCCACCTAATGGACATCTTTCAGTAGCTTCTTCTTTCCGTCTACCGTGTCTACTTTATCACTGATTGTAAACATAAGTAATGTAAATGAATGATTTTATCTTTGAAGACTTTAGCTATTACTCACGTTTACGGTGTCATAAGGGTCGAGAACTTTTGAGCGCACGCCCACCGACGAGCATACATTAGGGCTGCAAGCAGTCCCTGTCTTGCGCTACTACTTCTACATTGACTGTTTCGTTACTACGCTAAGGTATCACATTACTTTACTTGTCTGGTTTTACTTCCGGATCGTACACATTGCGTCTAATGGGAGGTTAGGAAGTTATGAAATGGAGTTTGGTTTAGTTTAAAAATCCTCTCCATCATAACGGAGTCTAGTCATCTGGCGCATATGCTGAAGCTGATTTGGTTTTGTGGAGCATGTTAAGGATTGGGGGCGTGCATGCATGTACGCAGTCGCTTCACCACGCCCGCACACTCAGGATATAAATGACAGACTGGTCGGTCAGCGAACAAACGAGAATAAGGTGTCATCTGCGCAGCGCGTCATCAGCCCCACTACATCCTATTCCCACACTGACTGACGTGCTTATTAACTTGTATTTCTACACTCATTTTTTGTTATTGTTCCCTACTATTTATGGTTCAATGCATATTAGCAAAGTTATTTGGTGCATAGTGATGTATATTATTAAGTGGTATGCTAAAGAATGGATAACAAATAGTATCAACATTATTCATATAATTATTCATCATCAAATATATATTATGTTATTTATGTTGTGATACGTGATCATAGATAGTTTATGATCGTATCTTCATGGTTTTTCTTAACATACTTCTACATGCTTTCTTTTTCCTATAGTTTATTTCTACATTTTTGTTCAGACACCTCATCTTGAAAAATACTAATAGTTTTGCAATGAATAACATCAGGAGGTATATTAGTTACAAGTAGAAGTATGTCAAGGAAAAAAATTAAATTAAAAAAATCCATGAAGATACTGACAAACTATAAGGTGTGTCATGACCACGTATTAAAACAAATAATATAATATATAATCAATGATGAATAATTAACATATCAATACTATTAATACTATTTATTTTTATCCATTCTCTATCATATCACTCGATAATACACATCAATATGCACCAAATAACTTTGCTAATATGCATTGAACCATAAATAGTAAAGAACAGTAAAAAAAACGAGTGTGCAAAAATACAAGTTAATAAGCACGTCAGTCAGTGAGTGAATAGGATGTAGTGGGGCTGATGACACGCTGCGCAGATGACACCTTATTCTCGTATGTTCGCTGGCCGACCAGTCTGTCATATAGATTCTGCGCGTCAGACTGGCAAGCGACCGACGCTCATCGCTCAGCTATTTTCGTAATGAAGTGAAGGAGTTTGATGTGAATAGAAAAGTAATGATAAAAAGGAAAAGAGTTAAGCCTCGTCAAGATGATTCTAATCAGTGCCGAAGTTTCCCGTAACAAGTGAGGCAGCACGCACGGCACGGCGGGCGAGACGTGACGGCCAAGACGGAGAGGACGCCGACGATGGGCACAATAAAAAAATCACAATGACATAAAAGATCAAACCCACAGGCTTGTACGAATGCTGAGTCATGGGCGTGAGAGTCAAAACCCTAATGGCGAGTCGTTCGTGAGTCAGGGAATAATTTTGAAACGCCAGAAAGAAATGAGAAGAGGAACGGCATTGCTAACGAGAAGTAGAGAGACTACACACGCACATGCAATACAATACTGGGACTAGGGCAGGACCGTGTGTGTGTGTGTGTGTGTGTGTGTGTGTGTGTGTGTGTGTGTGTGTGTGTGTGTGTGGTAAGGGAGCATGGGTGTTGGATGAATAAACTGGATTGGTTGGCGGTCTAGAGCAGAGAATGATATTCCACAACTAGACACAAAATAATGTATGCAAAAAGCATGGGGAAAAATCTTACATGACATTACGTAATTTCTATTAGCTTTAGCAACATTTTTCTATGACCACCGAGGATTGCTAACTAATGTTTATCAATACGTACACATGGGTATCTATTTAGTCAAGTATACCATGCAAGGTGAAAATCATTGGACGTTTAAAGAGTATTTGGGAAAATGTAGAATGCCTGCGCGCACGTAACTACGGGTATGGATACTAATTATCTAAGGGAAATGAAGCAAGTTTTAATAATTTACTTGTGTGTGGCTCTCACTTTCCTCGTTTGCAATTCTCATACGTACCATAATTATCGTTACCATTATTATTATCATTACCATTATTATTATTATTATTAATGTTATTAGTCATTGTTATAGACGCCTGACTCATTTCCCTCTAGTGCGCGGGTGAAAATGTAACAAAATTATACATATTTAATATTGAAAGTATAAAAAATAATTTAATGAAAATTTAAAAGGCAAGCAGACCGGACTTTAAAAGACTGCACCCTTAATCTCTCTCTCTCTCTCTCTCTCTCTCTCTCTCTCTCTCTCTCTCTCTCTCTCTCTCTCTCTGTGTGTCTCTCTCTGTGTGTCTCTCTGTGTCTCTCTCTCTCTCTCTCTCTCTCTCTCTCTCTCTCTCTCTCTCTCTCTCTCTCTCTCTCTCTCTCTCTCTCTCTCTCTCTCTCTCTCTCTCTCTCTCTCAGCCACGCACATAGTGACACACACACTCACACCACCACACAGTTCCCGTAACCGTGGGAACACATCGATCACCAACAGGACGGTGACGCACCTTCCGTTCCTCCCGTAGGATGAGGAACAACGGAGGGTGACAGGTGGCTAGGGATGTGTGGCGGAGGGACATGTGTGGCGGAGGGACATGTGTGACGCAGGGGATGTGACGTAATGGAAGGAGGAGGAGGGACATGTGTGACGCAGGGGATGTGACGTAATGGAAGGGGGAGGAGGACGTAGAGAATGAGGGGAAAGTGTCCTGAAACAACCACTGACGACTCCTAGTAACGGACGGGACAAGGCATCCCTTGAGTTCAGGAAGAAAGTAAGATTCGCCTCACGCTTGCCAGCCCAGACAATCATAGCGTGGCAGAACACATACAAACGCATCTGACTGACTGAGAGGAGCAAATGGCGAACGATTTTTTTTTTACTGAACACGAGGAATGCCATAGGTTGAGCAAGGCTCCGGATGGGTGAGAGGCGTCAAGCGAGGGCGGGATGGGGCGTGGAGGGCATCGTCTGGGCCTCCTCGCCCCACGGCCGTCGCTCAGCACGAAGGAGGCGGTGCTCCGGTGTTCTGGGCGCGCGGGCGTGGACGTGACCCGCCATGCAAGCCATGAAGCACCTCTTTGATGGGGTCTGTTTTCTTTCTACATTATGACAAAACGATGGCGTTTGACAGAGGATATCTCGAGAAGCCCGCGGCCCAGAACCCCGACTGGTGCTGGCGGTGCTGTGCAGGGGTGCTCGGGCAGGGAAAGGGAGCAAGGGAGACACACAGTAAGTGAGGTGTTCTCTTTCCCTCTGAGTGGGCGTCCACCCCTCGTGCTTGCCTAGGCAGGTGTGGTGGCGGAAGTATGAGTTGAGGAGTATGAGGAGGAAGAAAGGTAGTAGTAGTAGTAGTAGTAGTAGTAGTAGTAGTAGTAGTAGTAGTAGTAGTAGTGGTAGTAGTAGTAGAAGTAGAAGTAGTAGTAGAAGTAGAAGTAGAAGTAGAAGTAGAAGTAGTAGTAGTAGTAGTAGTAGTAGTAGTAGTAGTAGTAGTAGTAGTAGCAGCAGCAGTAGTAGTAGAAGTAGAAGTAGAAGTAGAAGTAGTAGTAGTAGTTGCGTAGGTGGTGGTGGTGGTGGTGGTGGTGGTGGTGGTGGTGGTGGTGGTGGTGGTGGTGGTGGTGGTGGTGGTGGGGGTGGTGGTGGTGAGTATGAATGTGTTAGCAGATCAGCGGCAACTGCCAGTGAGGGCATCAACATCCATCATGCTGAGGTAAATATATACACTGTACAGCGTCTCAACCCTTTAAGGAGAAAACATCAATGATTATGGCGGCAACCTGTACTCAAGGGCAGTTGCCTCTACACTACCACGACACATCCACGATAAAGATATAAATAAAAAAAATAAAAAAAAATATCACATTGCAGGTATGATCGTTTTTCCCAAGGATATGTTTGGCTCCGTCGATCTCGCGGTTCGGAGTTGAAAAAAGGAAATGTGTTGCTCTCTCCGCGGCAAAAGCGATTGTAACACGAAAAAAAAGTAATATCCAAAATAATCATTAATGCAAGTCCCACATTGTCTCCCTACTCTTCTGATTACCTTGGAAGTAAAGCTCGTGCCCCTCCCTCCCTTCTTCCGATGTAGTGTACTGATTAATGCTGACGGACAAGCTACTCCCTTCCCCTTACCAAAGTTAAGAGATGGGTTATAGGTTTTAGGAAGGATGCATGTGATCGGTGGTTGCTGGAAGTACATGGTGTGGACTACTTATCCTAAAGACAGACGTTGATGGACATTAGACAACAAACGCAGGTAGTGTCAGCATCTGGCGACCCTTTAAGGTGTTTTGATCTTCTATGCAGATACATGTTTAGTTTTTAATCTTTCTTCATATCATCTTATAAGTCCCACGTCTTCTTTTATCCAATCACATTCTGCTTACATTCACTCGGCCTTCCTTCGCATAGTTACCCATTGACTCTTTCCAGCCCATCACCATCACCTTGCGTCTCTTAGTCGGTATAGAAATGCTACTTGTCACACATTGAATTTGGAGACATCTGCCGGCAATAACAATAAACAACTAGTCTACAGTCCAGCATAAACCACTGACACCGTTCCTAGAGACATTAAATCGCAAAAAACTGTTGATACTTAGGGTCATTGAGAACCACTGATCAAGGACAGCGTCACTCAGGTGGGAGGGATGAAAAGAAAAGCGTCAACTCATAAAAGGTTTCGATCACATTCTCCAGCAATAAACTTGACGCGTGTACGTACACACAACCTTCAGGGTGAGGGAGGTATATGGTTCTTGCAGTGCGATTGGTTCTCGTAGTGTGATTTTGAGTGGTGAAGTTAGCAATACGCTGAGCCGCGGAGAGAGCAACGACGTCTCACAAGGTCATGTCAGGTCTGGGGTGTGGAGGGAGAGGGGACGGTAAATGGGAGAATGGGGGTGGGAGGGAGGGTGGGAGGGAGGGGTAGGTGGGAGGGGAGGGTTAACATGACAGGAGATCTACATAAGTTGTTACTGCAAGGATGAAGAGGGAGGAGGGGGTGAGGTAGGCAGGGAGGGGTGGAGGGGGACAAGTTCTGAACACGCCATGCAACCTTCAGTTCAGGCAAAAGCCAAATGAGGCACAAACCATTGCTTTAGTTCACTCCAACAACAGCTGAATTCTATTGACATTCAGATGTGTATTTTTCATCATGCTCTGTTATGGTTTAAGTGTCAAATTTTGCAGCGGGGTTAATTTGAGAGAAAAGGGTCTGAGGGGCAGCGGCATGGCAGCATAACATGCGAAAAGTGGCGACGGGGTGACGGCGGGACCGTGGCCGAGGGGAGCGGCGCCCCGCCGTCACCCTGCGCGCACTCCCCGGGACTGGTCACACTTTACGCATGCTGGTCTGACTTATCATTAATATTGAGAAAAAGGGAGAGCTGTTGCATCGCCATTGACGCAGGGACTGATCTCACAAGACAATATATATAGAGTGTATAATATAGTTGTATAGAAAATATACAATGGTTTAGCTTCGTGGTCCTGATACAAGAGTGACGCTTGAGTGTGCTGGAGGAGCCGCCGCGCAGCCCACGGCACAGCTCCTCGATAGGGGAGGGGGAAGGGGAATGTCAGCAGGTAGTGGGGGAGAAGGATGAGAGTCATCCCAGAAGGTGAGGGAGAGAGGTGTTGCCGAGCCAGGGAGCGGGGCAGCGAGGGGCTGGGACCTTCCCCCTGAGGAGTCTGTGGCCGGGCGGGGTGGGGCGTGGGTGGGGGAGGGGTAGGGCGGGTGTGGCACCCGCCCCAAGGACCCTGACCCAGAAAGCCATAGGGCCTGCAGCAGCAGCAGCGGCAGCAACGGTAGCGGCAGCAGCAGCAGCATCAGCAGCAGCAGCGGCGGCGGCGGCGGCAGGCCCGGGCTCTGCGCTTTGCCACGGAACAACTGGTGCCCGCCGGCCAGTCATTCTGCTGCTGGGAATGAGGATCGAGTGACTAAGTCTCGTCCTCAGGAGACCGACGGATTCCAGTTGTTCCGCGGTGGACACTTCTCCAGGACAACTCAAGACGATTCACCCTTATAGGAGGATCTAAAGTGGGCTTATGCCCTCATGTAGGTTGCTGAGATTGGGTCAATGGGCTCCCATGGGTCACTGTGGCCACCGGATTGTGGAGGATGGGGGGTGGGGGATAAGGGGCGTGGGGCGTGGGGCTGGCGTGCTGGCGTGGTACCCGCAGGCCGGCGGCCCGCGCCGCCGCCGCTCAACGGACGAGGCTTAGTAACATGGTTGGTTACATTTAAATTTAAATTAATTCACGCTCCCGGCGGATATAATTTTACACATCACAGGAAACCTGCTTGAAAATGATCCGGAAAATGCATATTTCCGCTCCCTGCAGGAGCCTCGCCTGGGCGGGCCACAGTCAGCGGGCGGCGCCATCCAGGCCGGGCAAGGGACTGCCAGCACGACCAGTGCCTCATGTCCTAGCGACCATGGTAGGGGTGGGCGCCCCTCACCTCACATGATAGAGGGAGGGGGCGTGGGGGCGCACAGGACTCCATGGGGGTCAGTTAACAGTCTGCTACAGTCACACAGTCAGGCATTAGATATATCGACGACAGCCAAACTGTACAAAGCTTCTAAATGTCTACGTTTGACCTGCCTCCGGTGGACATGACTGGCTAGGGCGCCTCTTCACTCTATGACACTGATTACTATTCCTCCCAAGGCTTGTCTTTAGAAGCCGATACATTAAGTTAAGGGATCAACTCATTAACTGGCCAATTAGTGTTGTATACGTGAGTGTGTGACACCTTTGTCAACTCATGATAAAAGTGATGACAGGAAAGTCTGTTCATCATTATGTGTTTGCACCGAGAGAGAGAGAGAGAGAGAGAGAGAGAGAGAGAGAGAGAGAGAGAGAGAGAGAGAGAGAGAGAGAGAGAGAGAGAGAGAGAGAGAGAGAGAGAGAGAGCGAGAGCGAGAGCGAGAGCGAGAGCGAGAGCGAGAGCGAGAGAGAGAGAGAGAGAGAGAGAGAGAGAGAGAGAGAGAGAGAGAGAGAGAGAGAGAGAGAGAGATTGGGGGGGGATGAAGGAAAGATGGAAGAGGAGAAACAAGGGGGAAAGAGAGAGAATGAGGGAACAAGGGGACAGACAGACAAACTGACGGACGGACATGGATAGACATAGATATAGACAGAAACAAGAAACAGACACGAGACAAGCGTAGACAGACAGAAGCAGTGACAGACAGACAGACTGACGAAACAGACATAGCGAAGGCACAGTGAGGAGTGAGGGAGGGAGGGAGGCAGGAAGGAAGGAGACACTCGGCATAGGGAGCACCACTGAGTCTCCCACACGAGGAGAGACCAAGAGCCCGAGGCCGGACTGCCATAGCATCGTCCACCGAAGTCATAAGCCATTGTACCTGCTTTAATCATCCTCCTTGTTTCTTTGCATCAAATGCTTTATGACGTCTATGGGCAGCGGGAATATTATGGTCGAGTTGTTTTCTGCCGATATGGCGTTGAGCGTCTGAAGGTAGCGCAGCTGGAATAAGGGACGAACACCATTATCACCCGAGGCAATGCAGGCGATGGCGGGGCTGTTCTGGGCTGACTCAAGTCCAGGCGGGCTCGAGGGGGTGGGGAGGGGGGAGTCCGGGGCTGGCAGCCAGGGGTGAAGGGAAGGGGAAATAAACTGCAGAAGCTAAGGATGGCAGCTGGAGGCAGAGCGGGGCGAGGGGAGGAGCAGAGGCCGAGGCAGTGACGGGTTTTGATCCCACTATGCCTGGCACTAAGCTGCCTCCCAAAGACAGCCAGCAGCCGGTAATCCAGCCGCCCATCGCCCCGCCGGCGGCTGCTCAGTCCTCTTCCCTCAGGGTCATTTCCTTGATGTGAACCGACAATTTCCACAGAGGAGGGTGGGGGTTGGGGAGGGTGTGTCGCGGCGTGAGCAGGGCAAGGAGCACCCCTGACCATCGCTCCTCAGGGCCAGGGTTCTCCTCGCTGACCCGGCCTGTTTAGAGCCAAGGCCCCGCTGCACCTGGCTGGCCCTCGGACTCTCCCCCTCACCTCCATGTGGGGCGGAGAGGTGTTGTATGTACCTGTAAAACCTCACCCGTCCAAAACACGCACATGGGTACACAGGGGAGGGGTGTGGTGGGGGTGTGTGGAGGAAAAAATACACTAATATGCGGGCGAGCGTCCTCACCCACTCTAAGAGACAGAAGCGTGAAGCTGTAACACAAATAAAGGACTATAGGCGACAGCTGTACAAGTGGGTGGCGACGCCGCTGCCCGGCCCTGCTGCCCTTGGCCCGCCTTGATCCGCGGTTCATCTATTGACTTTTAGTTTGATCCAAAGTAAAAGTTTCAGGATTATCACAACAATCTACTTAAAGCTGGCTCTCCGAGGTCCTCCCAGCAAGCCTTGTGCCCCGCACTTTCATTCAGACCAGGGGCAGCGCCCCCTCATCCATACATACGCACGGGGCCTATGTCGCCAGGGAGACAGGAGGGCAAGGGGCAGCGTGGGGTGGTCGGGCGGCAGTGTGAGCGTGGACGAACAATTGTATTACATTACTGAATGAAGGGCGGATGGCCATAACAACAAGGAGGGAAGGAGGGTTGGCGGGAGGTGTTTGCCTGGGCGGGGAGCAAGGGGAGGGAAAGCGTTACGGGGATGGGGCGGAACAGACAAATGACATAACTGGTGAGTTACCTGAAGAGCAGCTGGGGACTCATTGATGACCTCTGCAGCCTCCTTGAGGGCCCTGGAGGCTCGCTGTTCACCCTCGGCGGCGATCACCTTGGCTCGGGCCTCTCGCGCTGCCTCGGCCTCGGCGGCCATGGCTCGCTGGAGTTGCACCGGCAGCCTCACGTCCTTGCTGCGAGGGGCGACAGGGATCAGACTCATTGTTACACTAAACACATTTCCCTACACCAGGACGGAGTTTAACGAAACACAACACAGGGTGTACACCTAAGCGAACGCATAGTTTACCCACTGTACTCCAAGGTCTTTCATAGATATGAGAGACCTTGCTGTACTCAACCTCACGGCCGTCGCGGTACCGACTGGCTGCGCCTGGCCCGGGCCGGGCTGAGGGGCGGGTGCGCGAGCAGATGGGTAGTTATAAATGACGGAAGTACCTTGTTGTCACTTTCTGATATGCTGAAAACTATACAACATATAACTATAAAACATTTTGAAATATGATGCAATCCTCACACCCGCACCCACCCACACCCACCCACACACACACACACACACACACACACGTTATACAGTCACACAATTATCCTTCCTCTTGCATTTCCCGTTTATCTCGTTATACATTACACTCAGAAAAACTACCAATTGGATATTTTGCTAAACTAAAACCGTATTGGCAACAACAAGTACTTTATAAGTGTAGTACACGTCTACTGTACACACACCCAAAACCCTTCCTGGTATCTTGAATTAACTTGAACCTGAAAAGAAGAATGAACTGGGACAACTCACATCTCGACGCGCTCCACCTTGACACCCCAGGGATCCGTGGCGTCATCCAGCGAACTCTGCATGGTAGCCGAGATAGACTCTCGCTCGCTCAGGATCTCAGCCAGGTTGCGTGTGCCAAGCACGTTGCGCAAGGTGGTGGCGGCCAGCAAGCGGGTGGAGTGGCTGGGGACGGGGCAACAGAGCGTTAGCAGGAGCAATGGTGTGGCTGACAAGGGCACGTACCTATCTCAATTATGTTTTTCTTATAGTGATTACGTTAAATAAGTTCAAAAGTATAGATGGTGAGAATTTTGAAAGGCTTGACTAGTTCAGTGGGTCTTTGCAGTGAAATACTATCAAGTGACTGTTTTCTGTGAGGCAAGTGAAGCTACGAAGCAGAAGTTAGTCAGAACAGGTGGTGGTCTACTCAGTGCTGACCCACATACATAATCTGACTGGTTTATTTGCAGCGAAGCCAAACTTAGTAAGATGTACAACTATTTGACAGCTACAAATGTTAGGTTTATATAGTGATTCTTTTGTTGTTTTATTTTTAGTATTGTAAGGAAGGAGATCTATCTAAAAGTAATGAAAGATCTAACACATCTTCAGCAACATGCGTTTATCATGCAGAAGTACGATTGTCATGCAACACCATTACATTTTTTCTCTCTCTCTCTCTCTCTCTCTCTCTCTCTCTCTCTCTCTCTCTCTCTCTCTCTCTCTCTCTCTCTCTCTCTCTCTCTCTCACTCCTGAAATATTACCGCCTCAACTCTCATTCTTCTTCTCTCCTCTTATTATACATTTCAAAAATTCTCACATGCGCTATACTGTTGTCACCACACACGCACACACGCACACACACACACACACACACACACACACACACACACACACACACACACGCACACACACACACACACACACACACACACACACACACACACACACACACACACACACACACATACGCACACACACACACACACACTGTGGGTGGTGCTTGACAAATTGTGTTCTCGTGATAACATTCTGACACCGAATTCTGAAAGATGCGCCTGAAGTGCAAATTAATAAAAAAAGAAAAAGAAAAATTATATATATATATATATATATATATATATATATATATATATATATATATATATATATAACATAATGCAAACATAATGCTAACAAAGTTTAAAAGTTTTCGTTGGTTGGCGCTGCAAAAACTTAAATCATTCATGTTTTCTATTTATTTCTAGCAATACGCTTTAATTTAGCTTAATGTAAAAAATTTCTCTGTAATTCTCACAAAAAAGGTGAAAGTATACTTGGGCTTAAAATAAAAACCTCCAAGCAAGGAAAATGTGTCATTTAACTTCTATTAAAGTGTTGATAGAGTGTGGCAGAGAAGGGAGAAGAGGCGGTCTTGGCAGAACCTTTAAGAATCCGGGGTCAGGATACGTGTGTGTGTGTGTGTGTGTGTGTGTGTGTGTGTGTGTGTGTGTGTGTGTGTGTGTGTGTGCGCATGTATGCGTGTGTGTGTGTGTGTGTGTGTGTGTGTGTGTGTGTGTGTGCATGTATGCGTGTGTATGGTGTGTGTGTGTGTGTGTGTGTGTGTGTGTGTGCGCGCATGTATGCGTGTGTATGTGTGTGTGTGTGTGTGTGTGTGTGTGTGTGTGTGTGTGTGTGTGTGTGTGTATGTGTGTGTGTGTGTGTGTGTGTGTGTAATGATCGCTTGGTTTGTTGGCATCGAGCACCGTTTGGTTCCCTCGGCAGGGTGATGCATGCAGCGGAAGGCGGGCAGTGTAGGGCCTCCTGCGTGCGTGGTGGAAGGTGGGGGGAGGGCCCGCACTTCTCTTAACACCAGTCAGCGTGGCCTCACTGTATGTGTGTGTGTGTGTGTGTGTGTGTGTGTGTGTGTGTGTGTGTGTGTGTGTGTGTGTGTGTGTGTGTGTGTGTGTGTGTGTGTGTGTGTGGAAGATGCCACCCTTTAAAACACCATGCACAGGAGGCTGACCTCATCTTTAATAATCATGGCGACGATGCGAATGAGAGAAAAAGAAGAAAAATCAAACAAAATCCAAACCAAAAACAAGAGTTCGGTAGCAGAGAGACAAAAAAAATCAAATACATATGTTCGCCCATAACAATGTGGTGCCAAAAATTGATGCTCTCCCTGTTGTGAGAGGACTCTGCTGCCACCACTGACCTGCCTGGCAGCACTACCTCGCTCCCTGCTAAGGGGGGGCGGCGTGTGTGTGGGTGCCGCGCCCGTCCACCTCCACCCGCGGCGGGTTTGAGGGACGAGGCGGCACGTCTTCAGGACCCTGTTGCTTTTTTATTTTGTTTATCCTTGCGGAGCATGAACGTGTGTGTGTGTGTGTGTGTGTGTGTGTGTGTGTGTGTGTGTGTGTGTGTGTGTGTGTGTGTGTGTGTGTGTGTGTGTCTGTGTGTGTGTGTGTGTGTGTGTGTGTGTGTGTGTGTGTGTGTGTAATTCACCATGGTCTGCAGGATCACGCGCTGGACTCGTGATCGTCAGCCATTTTCCTCCCCGAAAGAGCTCAGAGCTCATAGAGACGGATCAATGGATAAGGCTGAGACCTCTCTCTCATTACTCATCCCCATCTCCTTGTTCAAAGGGAACAGTAACCACTCCCTGGCAGTGAATTACCATTGAACCATAGAAACGGCGTGTGTGTGTGTGTGTGTGTGTGTGTGTGTGTGTGTGTGTGTGTGTGTACTCCACGCTTACACGTCGTCCAGGAAATAATCAGCTTTCTACATCCACGTCCTAGTCTAGTCTCACGCAGGCTACATACACTTAAAAGGAAATACATGTGCACTTGTGTGGACATGTGTACTAGTGTGTGTGTGTGTGTGTGTGTGTGTGTGTGTGTGTGTGTGTGTGTGTGTGTGTGTGTGTGTGTGTGTGTTTACCAATACATGTGCGTATCAGGTGTACACACAACCGTGCGTCACTGGCATGCTCAATACGCCTAACAAGAAATTTAATGAACGACATTTTACGCCTAGAGGAAAAAAAACACATGTACGTAAGCTGCAGAATTCTGTGACCAGCTACTGAAAAACTCTTTCATCATCACGTGACCGAGAGACGTGCAGGAGGGGGGGCGAGCGAAGGGGGGCGGTAAGCCTTGCCCCTCGTGCCCCCCACTACTCACTACGGGGCCGAAAGACGCCGGTGGGAATGGGGAAGAGACAGAAGGGGGCGAGACAGTGCTACAGGGAAAGTGATGACGAGGAAGAGCCTCGAGCCACGGGTTAAAGGGGGGGGGGAGAAAGGCATCCTGAGGAACATTCGGTCTGTCTGCTTTTTTTATATTATTCTTTTTTACTTTTTACTCTTACTCTTGTCTTTTATAACCAGACGTCGGGGGGAGGGGAGTGCGAAGAAGAAGTGTTTTACGGAGAATGAAAACAAAGCCGAGAGGTGACTGCCGCACGCCTAACAGCAGGTGTTCAAGACGGGACTCACGACACGCACGTCGCTAAACACAACCCGGAAGCAGAGTCAACAAAGCACCATGACATGAGGCGACACCCGCGTCCTAGCATGATTGAAGGCGATGCCCTCGAAGGTAAGCCTGCGGCCCTATAAAGCAGTGTCGCTTCAGAGTGTAGTTCGGCGTCCTTCCGTCAGAGGTGCAAGGTGTCCCCAGCGCAGATCATCCTGTTGTCCTTAGTTATTCATCACGTGTTATTTATTTTGCATCTATTTACTATGTTTTTTATTCACTAGATATTTCATATTAAAAGTCGCATTTTAAATAAGTTAACCAAAAAGAATGTTTTAATTATTTTTTTTAATCTCTATTTAAAGTCTAGTTACGTATATTTTACCTTCACTTTGATCTTATTTAGCGAGTGACGGGTAGCTGTGTAATAATTATTGATATTTTAGTTTATTAGTCATAATTATAATAATTTTTATTATAATTATTATTACTGTTATTATAATTATGATCATTACTATTATAATGAGGGCCTTGCATCACATACTAACCATTGTGACTTATTGATGATCAAAACACTGCAACAGACAGTGAGAATAGGAAGAAAAAAAAAATCATCCAACAAAATCCTGAAATTCCGGACGAAAAAAGCATACACGCACTGTTGGCTTTGGGCTCCACAATGGACGAACACGAACACTCATCACCACAACTCAATGACATGAAGAGAAAACACAGCGGAAGCTACGCAGTCAAACTCACGAGGTCTGGTCACTATGATGCAACTCTCAACTGGGGCAAGACTCAGCATGCGAGAAATTTTTTAAAAAGATTGTTTTGTTTTGGCAAACCATTTCAGTGGCCAGATTGAAGCTGACACGATATAAATACAATTCTGAAAAGACACATTTCTCTTCGTTCCTTCTGCAGAATAATGGAAAAAGCTCTGACATACCTTAATCTGGGGGTGCAACGGGCAACCAACACGATGCTTTGGCCTATAAACACTTGTGCCAGGCGGGGCGGGGCTGGGCGGGGCGGGACGGGGCGGGGCCGAGCCTCCCCGCCGCCCGCCGCCCGGAGAGAGGTTGAGAGGACAGGCACAACAGTCTACCTCGTCAGCCCACAAGACAAGAGCAAGTAGTGATGATGGAGAGTGAGGTAATCCGTGCATAACCGCATTCGTAAGTAAACAAGTGGACAGGCTAGTAAACCTTGCAGGGGGAAAACGAGCTCTCTCTTTCATTCTCTCTCGCTCTCTCTCGCTCTCTCGCTCTCGCGCTCTCTCTCTCTCTCTCTCTCTCTCTCTCTCTCTCTCTCTCTCTCTCTCTCTCTCTCTCATACACCATCCTTTCCCTCGCGCAGCCTCTCTCTCTATACCTGTAGTCTGCCACAGCGGTAACAACCCTGAGAGCATCCTTGATGGAGAAGTAAATGACGCCATCCACTGCCACGGTGACCGAGTCGTGTGTCAGCACCTGCGTGGGGGGACGGACGACATTTGTTGTGGAGGGAGGCTGATATACACCTCTGCTTCCCACCCTCCCGCCCATCATGCTGCTAGTGGCCTCCGTAGTCACTAAAGGCCTCTCCCTCCGCGCTCCGGCCTTACAGCATCCCGCGGGCGCTGCATCCCTCCCGCGAGGATGTCCAGCGCCGCATGATGACACCGCCGAAGCCCTGTGCCTCCGCGGTGACGCCACTCAGGCACCGCGGCCCCTTCCTTTCTCTCCTCACCAACAAAAGATGACGACAGTTGGTATGATAAAACAGCAAGTCGATGAATGAAAATATAAAGCATTTGCCAGGTCGGATCAACAATTACTCAGAGATTAAGCGGAGAGACGAAAATTACTCTCCGATGAAGAACCGTAAACCCGCAGTGAGCGTGGCGTCGCGGCCAGATGGTAAGGGAGTGTAGAGGGTGTGGTGAGCAGGTACGTAAGCGCGGAGGAGGAATGACGACACAGCCAAAGGGACATACTCGTACAGGCGTGTGAGCGTCGCTAAGGGAGCGAGTACTGCTACTGATCTCACACACGCCACCAAGACACGGGAGGAAGGAAAAACACACGCCCATCATCATCATTATCATCATCATCATCATCATCATCATCACCATCATCATCATTAGTCTACTCCTCATTATCTCAGTGATAACAATACGTGATGTACACATACATACATACACACACAGGCACTCACAGCAGTGAATGATAAAGTACAGAACTACAACATTGTGACTGACACACGTAATACACATGTACCGACTGATAACAAAAGGCTGCAGTGAATATGTGGGGAAGAAGAGAGAGGTAGTGGTTAATATAGTGACAAGTAAGAGCTGGGTGACGCCGTAGTGTGGGTGTGTGGGTGAAGGAGGCGCCGTCCGCCACCTCCTTGATAGTCACCTATAGTCTGAGATCACCGTTACGCTATTTATAGGGTGGAATATTTTGTAGTAGACGACTGCGTCCACCGCCACCGTCACTGAGTCTCGGGAGAGTACCTGTGTGACGAGGGACTGTAAGGGGCCTGTAGGGGGGGGCTGAGTACCTGTGTAACTAGGGGCTGTGGGCTGAGTACCTGTGTAACTAGGGGCTGTAGGCGGAGTACCTGTATGACGAGGGGTTGTAAGGGAACTGTAGTGGGGCTGAGTACCTGTGTGACCCGGGGCTGGACGTGTGATGAAGAGCTGGTTACCTTTGTGGCGAGGGAGTGGATGATGGCGTGCGGTGAAAGAAGGAGTCAAGCGGGGATAAGGGATGAAGGGTGAAGGGTGAAGGGTGAAGGGTGAAGGGTGAAGGGTGAAGGGTAAGGGGTGAAGGGTGAAGGGTTGAATGAACATAACACTTGCACGTGACTGTGTGTGATAACAGTTAAAATGAAAAACACGTAATTTTGAAAAGACAGTGCACACACACACACACACACACACACACACACACACACACACACACACACACACCCACACACACCCAAACCCACACCCACACATACACATACACACCCACACACACACACCCAAACCTACACATACCCACACACACACACAGACACACACACACACACACACACACACACACACACACACACACACACACACATATATAAGTGAAACACAGTACACACACAATAAAATGCAGTGTAGACGCGTGTACCAGTGGTTCTCAACCTTTCTTTACAGTAATGATACTATTTTGTAGTATATTGTACAAATATTCGTATCTTCTATTAATGCATTTGTTTCAAAGATTCAGGATTACACAGTAAATATTTTCATAATTTCTCATCAAAGTTACGTAAAGCCTCAAAATGTTACACCGAATATACACATTCAGTGATTCCTTTATTATAAAGAAATACTAAAAAGTACAAGTAAATATATGAACACACGCAAGGTTGAACTTGTGCAGCTTTCAGGTTGAGAATCACTGGTACACACATAATGGTGGTGGTGGTGGTGGTGGTAGTGGTAATGGTGGTGGTGGTCGTGGTAATGGTAGTCGTGGTAATGGTGGTGGTGGTAGTGGTGGTGGTGGTAGTATTGGTGGTGGTGGTGGGATGCACACTCCCAACAGTGGTTGTAGTGGTGGTGGTGAGGGAGGTGTTGGGTGTCACCACCCGCCACCTTCCCACTATAGTCACCTAAAATCTGACACCACCGTAACGGAATCAATGGGACGGAAGATTTTGTAGTAAACGACAGCATCCACTGCCACCGTCACCGAGTCTCGAGACAAGATCTGTGTGATGAGGGATGTTAGGATGAGGGGCGGTGATGAGGGTGATGAGGATGATGAGGGGCGGTGATGAGGGTGATGAGGGGCGGTGATGAGGGTGATGAGGGGCGGTGATGAGGGTGATGAGGGTGATGCTACAGGGCTGGGTGGTAAGGGGGCAGGAGGGGTGAGTATGGGGGGATGAAGGGTATGAGGAGGAGGTGTGAGGGGATGATGGGAAGGTTGACATAAATTATCATACATAAATGAATCAACAAATGAATGAATGAATAAATAAATGAATGAATAAATGAAGGAAGGAATAAATGACAGCGGCAGCAGCACAAGCCATAGCACTAAGATGGCTGTCGCTGCTGTTGAGCCATATATCAATAGCATATATACAGATGCGGGATTGTGAGGAGGCATGGAATGGAACAATGGCTGAGAGGCAGTGATGGAACGGTGTAAGGACGTGGGGGGGCGGGGGCGGGGTGGGTGGGCACTGAAAGGGACACAGACAATTGCAGGAAACACAAGACTTATTGCATGGCTACAACCTTTATTTATGAGAAGTTATCACATTTACCATTTATCACAATATTTGAAATGGAGGGCATCACTAAGAAATTTTTTTGGGGGGGCGGCGGGGGGCGTATCCCCTCCCTTCGTGGACACTCACAGTTCCGTCACTGCTTTAAGGTGAGGTATGAGTGGCTGGAAGCAGTATGAGGCAGTGTTATGGAACCAAATAAATGAGGCATCACTTAGGAGGAGGGAGAGCGTGAGGCAGTAATAATGAGAGTAAATGTACAAGGAAATGTTAAATGGATTAATTCTAGAGAAACACGGGAGGGAGGTCATTAGCAGAGAATGTATAGAATGGTTGTGTGGAACTGTCATGTCGGGGAATGTTATCATTAATGAGTTACATGAGGGGCGGCGGAAACTAATGGATTTTACGTGGTGGAGGGAAGTGGGTTGCATGTCAGGGGATTGGAAATTAGTATAGCGTGTGAGGGTGTGTTCAGAGCTTTGGGGAGTAGCATTAACTGTGGTAGTAGAAGTAATAGTAGTAGTAGTAGTAGTAGTAGTAGTAGTAGTAGTAGTAGTAGTAGTAGTAGTAGTAGTAGTAGTAGTAGTAGTAGTAGTAGTAGTAGTAGTAGTAGTAGTAGTAGTAGTAGTAGTAGTAGTGGTAGCGATGGTAGTTGTTGAGACAAACTTTGCATGTATTTGGCCATCTGAAAAGCTGATTTGTTTGTTATTAATAAAGTAAAGAGGAAGAACACATACACACACACACACGCACACACGCGCACACACACACACACACACACACACACACACACACACACACACACACACACACGTCGAGGGCTCCATCATCCCTCCTCCGACGCGAAGCAGAGGTCCGTATGTTCTTGGCGATGTTGTGGGAGAGAAAGGGAAAGTAAATAAACAAACTACAGGAAAAATGCACGTAAGAAAGAAAGAAAGAATAGGGAGAAAGAAAAAAAATAGAGACACAGGTGAGAGAAACTAAAAAAACAGACAAACCCAGCGGTGGAGTTATGTTTACCTGCGACGCAACGAGTAACATATTCCGAAGGGGAGCACGTAAAGGCACGGCCATCCAACACGTATATTTACGTACCTGTCACGTCACAGAAGGAGGAGGAGGAGGAGGAGGAGGAGGAGGAGGAGGAGGAGGAGGAGGAGGAGGAGGAGGAGGAGGAGGAGGAGGAGGAGGAGGAGGAGGAGGAGGAGGAGAAGGAGCATGAACAGAAGGAAGATGACCCAAGTATATAACCTCGGATCCTTCTCTCTCTACTAGGTACCGACGGGAGGTGACACACAAGACTAGGAACTGCTCAGTGGCTCGACACACCTGTTGGAGGCGGCCAGGTAGCGGCGTCTCACCCTCCTTTAGTAACCCTTCGGACTCGGAACTCCACTCACGGAGGATTCATAAAGGTAGACGAGAAATATAGTGGAAGTGAAGACGACATTTTGCAAGACATGTCATTGCATTTTTCTGCCGTGTGTGTGTGTGTGTGTGTGTGTGTGTGTGTGTGTGTGTGTGTGTGTGTGTGTGTGTGTGTGTGTGTGTGTGTGTGTGTGTGTGTGTCAAAGAGGATTACGTTGTGCGTATTATTCCACTGAAATTCATCGAGAACGAGACATACTTGTGTTTCATTAACTTTATCGCAGGTGTAAAGATAACGAAACAAGAGTCACGTTCCGCTGGCGCCTGAGTGAGTGAGTGAGTGAGTGAGTGAGTGAGTGAGTGAGTGAGTGAGTGAGTGAGTGAGTGAGTGAGTGAGTGAGTGAGTAAGTGAGCGAGGGGGAGGGAGAGAGGGACGCAAAAGAAAGGAGAGAGAGAGAGGGATAGAGGGATTCCTAGGAGACAGAGGCGGTGGCGGCGGCGACAAGGGAATTCTCCTAACAGACAAGTAACAAGGAACAGAAAAAAAAGACAGACAGAAGAAACTGAACATGTGAAGAAATTAAGTGTAGCGTGTGTGTGTATGTGAAGGGAGAGTGGGAGGATGGGAAGAAGGGAGGAAAGGAGAGAGGAAAGGAGTGACAAGGATGGGAAGTGAAGGTTAAGGGAGCAAAAATGTACTCAAGAAAACCAAGAATAATGGAAAAAACGAAAGTGTCTGTGCGTTGATCCTTGGCAGATAGAGGCGACACACACGTCCCCACCAATACTGAGGAACCTAGATGGTGTGTGCGTGACTCTAACCAACACAAATTTGCTCACACTTCTCAAATATCACTGAAAGAAAACCAAATAATCCAAACAAGAGATACTAGAATCGATATATTAAATAAGGAACTGCGTAGAGAGTGAAGTGGAGGGCGAAGGAAGGAAGGACGAGGATGATGGTACAGGAGGAGGAGGAGGAGGAGGAGGAGGAGGAGGAGGAGGAGGAGGAGGAGGAGGAGGAGGAGGAGGAGGAGGAGGAGGAGGAGGAGGAGGAGGAGGAGGAGGAAGAGGAGGAGGAAGAGGAAGAGGAGGAGGGGGTGCATGGGAGAGGAGAGGGAAGGTGAGAGAAGGGGTCTGATGCACCAAGACAGACTCATCCTAACGACACACAACATAACCCTAAATATTGTTCTATCGTCACTTGAGTCTCCGTCACAGCGTTGAGCAGGGAAGCAGCAGGAGGTGGAGAGCCACACCTGACACACCGCAGAGGTTGACGCGAAGGTTTACTCTCCTAGACGTCAGTAAGGTGCAAGATTCCTTTCGTCCCAAGAGTCTCTCCACACTCATTGTATTAGTAAACCCTGTCCCTCCCCTCCCCTCCCCTCCCCTCCCTCCTCCCGACGCTGTTTTTTCTCCTCCTTCCATGAGTGTCTTGTGTGTCATCACGTTACATGTGTGTCATTACGTAACATACAGCACTGAAGGCACAACCTGAGGTGACAAGGGGCAGCTGAGTACTTCAATATGGGACTATCAACACTCACGTTGCCTCTCCACTTGACCAACGTCGCACTCAGAGTTAGGATGAATGGGTGAGTGGGTGAACAGGGGATTCTAAACTCCGTAAGAACCCAAAAATGTGAGGCAACGGCGAGGCACTAATTGAACGGACCACAGCAGGAGCACAACACAACACACTGGGACTCGCTGCCTCACCCTGGCGTGTGAGGAGGCGAGGCAGGCGGTGACAAGGGCGGGAACTGAGTTTTGTTTAATTTTTATCAACTTCCTACAAACACAGGACTTCAAGGTTCTCCAAAGCATCACCATGAAATCTTTTATATATGCTTACTTGAAAAGAAAAAAAAACTACTTTGAAACTATTAAAAAGGCTTTCACGACGAACAAATAGAAGAGAAAGAAGATGATGATGATAAGGAAGAGAAGGAAGAGGAGGAGGAAAAGGAAGAGGATTACAAAATATTGGGATTAAAAAGGATTAGATAAACAATAACAAACTTTCAGATCCTTACTAGTTTGTTAGTTTGTCCTAATCTAACTTAGAAGGATGAAAGAAAGGATAGTGTAGTTGAAGGCTCCTCCTCACCCACTCATCCCTCCAGCTAAAGGTGGCCGGAAAAAAAGGAGGAAGATAAGAAAAGGAGAAAGATAAAAATCTAAAAAAAGGAGAAGGGGAGGAAGTGGAGATGGAGGAAGAGGAGGAAGAGGAAGAGGAGGAGGAGGAGGAAGAGGAAGAGGAAGAGGAAGAGGAAGAGGAGGAGGAGGAGGAGGAGGAGGAGGAGGATGAGGAGGAGGAGGAGGAGGAGGAGGAGGAGGAGGAGGAGGAGGAAGAGACTATGGAAATATCTTTCAATCTTTACATGTGACTTCTCTCATTAGGAAACCACACGAGTCAACAAAACTAACTAGCTTCTTACTTCTTCAAACACCCAACCCCTACACTTAATTAATTACAGACCTCCCTTACTCTCTCTCTCTCTCTCTCTCTCTCTCTCTCTCTCTCTCTCTCTCTCTCTCTCTCTCTCTCTCTCTCTCTCTCTCTGCTGCCTCACCTGAGAATCGCTTAATTATAGAGAACCTGAGGATTGTCTGCTACCTCGACATGTGGAAAATGAACGCTGAAAGAGGAGGAGGAGGAGGAGGAGGAGGAGGAGGAGGAGGAGGAGGAGGAGGAGGAGGAGGAGGAGGAGGAGGAGGAGGAGGAGGAAGAGGAAGAGGAAGAGGTTGATGACGATGAAGAGGCGGAAAAACAACGGTTGTACGTTCAAAAACAGTAGAGTGCGTCGCTGCTCTTCTTCATTTCTCATTTTTAAAGGGAACACCTCAGTAACACCTGGCGGATGGGTCATATGTGTGTGTGTGTGTGTGTGTGTGTGTGTGTGTGTGTGTGTGTGTGTGTGTGTGTGTGTGTGTGTGTGTGTGTGTGTGTGTGTGTAGTGAGGTGCGTGGTAGCTCCGTGACACCAACACACAGGTAATCTACTGATGCGACTTATCTAAAGGTTGATTTGATTTACCTGTTGTTGTTATTGTTGTTGTTTTGATATTATTTCCGGAACACAATATACTGTTGTCTATGTATTTAAAGGACTAAAGGAATCTGAAAGTGTGGAAAGTTAGCTTATTCTGTAGTAGTAGTAGTAGTAGTAGTAGAAGTTATGGTAGAAATAATAGTAGCAGTAGTAGTAAAAGTAGAAGTAGAAGTATTAGTAATAGTAATAATAGTAGTAGTAGTAGTAGTAGTATAAGTAGTATAAGTAGTAGTAGTAAAGGTCGTAGTAGTAGTAGTAGTAGTAGTAGAAGTAGTAGTTGCAGTAGCAGTATGAAATTCACACTTCTAGCCAGCATACATGCGCGCCAGCGCACGCACGCATACATGACATACCACAACTTACACACACACGCACACGCACACACGCGCACACACACACACACACTCACACACAAACACACAAACCATCACAACAACAACAGTAACAACAAAACGCTCACACTCACTCCACAGCAGCACATAAGTACAGTTAGAAAAATGAACCACAGGAGCACACTATCAATAACTCCATATGAACAGCGCAAGGCAAGAAAAGCACACTACTTCAACATTCCGCTAAGCCAGCACGCTCAAAAACTGGAAAACAAAAACTGATAAAATGAAAAAATAAATGACAATAATAATAATAATAAAAATTATAATAACCAAATGATAATCAGACCACAAAGAGAGTCACATAAGTACTAATAAAAATTTAATCATAATAAATATTGCTCAAAAGGGGAAGAAGGAAAAAATAAAATATATAAAAATTAAATGATAGTCACTTCACAAAAGCACTATTACGACACCAACACCAGACACGCCCCTCAAAAATAGCGTCCAGGGGCCATGGGTCTTCCAGCAAGTCATCTAGTCTACGCTATGAGTCTATGGATAAGTTTCACCAAGCAGAAAGGCCTTCTACTTCACAGGCAAAAGGAAGGTTGGGAGGGCGCCAGAAATAGCAGGAAAAAAAAAGGCTATAAAAAGGGGGGTCGGGGAAAGAGGGGAAAAGTCTGATAAACGCATGAAAAAATAATTATCTCCGGCCAAGGGGGAAAAACTGAAAGTCAAAAATAACAACGTAAAAAATAGAAAAAGGTCGATGAGGAGTGAAATTGGCAGCAAGATAATTTGTTGCGTTGTTTATATATATATATATAGAAAAAAAAAGGTGGTTGTTCCAATTCTGTCTCACTGTTGTTGTAATCAGTGAAAAAACAGGAGAGATTACAAGAAAAGGGTTGGCCACACCGAGGCTTGGCGGGCCTGGATGCAGTAAAGTTCCGGCACCAGAATGTGTCAATGTTGGATTGGTCGTTTTCGTAGTGGGTGGGTAGGGGGGCGGTGAGCCACCAGTGGGAGCGGAGGCTGGGTGTCCGCGGGGATGAGGGGGTGGGGAAAAGGGGGAGGGATGAAGGGGAGTAGGATCAAGGGGGAGGGGCGGCCAGGCGGCGGTTGTGGCCGTGGTGATGCCCTTACATACAGGCGTGAAGACAACACCCTCGAACTGGGGAGGAAATCAAGGCAACGGAAGAGTAGTTCGTTTTGACATTCTAAAGTGACATTCTTTCCGTGTGCTTCCCGACGGAGGAAAGATGAGGCAGAGCAACACGCGGTGTGCACACGTGAACGCGAGAGGCTGTGGCTGTGGGTGCACATACGGTAGTGGTGGGTGTGGTGGTGGTGGTGGGTGTGGTGGTGGTAATAGTAGTAGTAGTAGTAGTAGTAGTAGTAGTAGTAGTAGTAGTAGTAGTAGTAATATAAGTAGTAGTAGTAGTAGTAGTAGTAGTAGTAGTAGTAGTAGTAGTAGTAGTAGTAGTAGTGGTGGTGGTGGGGATGGTGACGGTGCACACATATAAGTAGGACGTAGACACACACAGGTTCATCATTATAACACTTTTTAACGCACACCACCCAGCCCCTGCGACCGAGGGGTGGTCAGTGCAGGGGGCGGGGTGGGGCGGGGCTGGACGGGGAGGGAAGGAGTGGAACGGGAAGCAAAAGGGAGTGAGTGAATGGAACCTGTTCACTTTGATATCAATTATGTACAAGTGTCCTTCTAACAGACAACGAGAGGCGGACTTTCCCGCCATCCAACTGAAACTCTGGGCTTCCTGTCGAGGCAATTTAGGGAACTTGTTGGGGAGGACAGGACGAAGGGGGGGGGGAGGGAGGGAAGCCAGGGAGAGGGGGTATGGAGGTGAGGATTCAGTGGCTGTATTTAATGGGGTGGGAATGGGTACGGGAGGGGGGAGAGGGGAATAATAAGGGGGTGTTTTGCCCCCTCCCCTGCCCTCCCCTGACGCCCCACGCCTCGGCCCCGGCGGACACCACTGAGGGACAGACACTTAGATCGGTTTTCCCGTGAGAGCATCCAAATGTGTGGCCCGACTTGGAATGCGTTAAGAGGAGGTTATCTCTGTCTGCTGCAACACAACACAACACAACTCGACACAACTCAACACACGGAGGGGGACGGCATGCTGGGGACTCCCCCTCCTCACGAGCCATATTATTATTATTATTATTATTATTATTATTATTATTATTATTATTATTATTATGATCAATTTTATTATTATCATTGTTATTGTTGTGCCTTTAAATTGCTGGTGTTGTGTTGGGTTGCAGCTTATATAGTTTGTAAGTTCCATTAACACGTAGTACACATATGCAAAAGGAAAAAATAATTCATATCTTCATATTTAATATTAAGTCTTTCTATCTATCAGTCATGCTGGCAGTGCAGTGCTGTTCTGGAACTAAAAAAAGATAACCAAAAATAAAAAGAGTAAAAAAAAAAGATATATAGATATATAGATATATATACATAATACATGCATATAGAAAGAAAAGGGAAAACGCGTTTCTCGTTCATGAATATAGAGAGAAAATTTGGGATAAAATAATGATTGTCTATCATATGACAACTAGAGGCATTCTCGTCCCTGGGTCTACGACGCTCAATATTAATAATAACAGTAACAATAATGATAATAATAGTAACAATAATAATAGATAAAACGCTGCCGCCTGCTAGCTGCCGCACGGCACCACACTATTCAGCGCAGCAGCATCAGCACGTAACTGCATGCTTCAAGAAACATAAATGACACCTTGAGAGCCATGGTAGTATGTTAAGAGTCTACTACGAGAGCGAGAGGACTGCACCATGCCTTGGAGGGGGGAGAGTTGGCAAAGAGACACGCGTACCTCTAGTGTAACCTCACGTGTTCCTCTCAGTGACACGGGTATTATCTACACTAGGGTAAGACATCCATGTATACACACTAATGCTGGTCAACTACACTAGTTTGCTAAGTCCGGCACAAGAGACCCAAGTGGAGTAAGGCGGGCCATCCCATTTAGGGGGTGACGGGGGGGAACAAAATAGGATTCAAAGCTTTCAAAATTATATGCTTTTTTATATTCTTTTAAAGGGAAGAAAGGTATGGACAGGCGGGTGAGGGTCTACGAGCGGCTGGAAGAATGACTTTGCCCACACCTCTCACCTGACGGCAGGACGCGCGCTGCACAGACCTGACAGAATTCTCCTATCAGATTCAGGATGAGGAATGTCTATACTGCCTCGGAAGTTTTCGTACTCATGGGCGTGAGGATGACACAGTGTCTGAGTGGGCGGGGCTGCAGGAATGCCAATGGATGTACCAAACAGCACTGGTCCACTCGAGGCGTCCCGAATATGATATATGATCACACTAAAGGGCGTCAGATTACCATACTGCCAGCCTGACGCAGTGTGAGTGTGGCTGAAGTAGGGAGGGAAGGGCTGGAGGGATGCCAATGAGTATTCCGTCTCGTGCAGGGTGCGCCAAGGGGACCAGCTCCAGTCTTGGTCTTAAGACAAAAACTAGACCTTGTCACCTCGTCAGGATTGAGAAATGTCTGCGGGCAGGTCTGGGTGGAAGGGATCGCCACGCCCAGCCGTCGTCACCCGTCCTCCTGCAATACCCTCCTACCGCTGACTGGGCAAAAAACTGCAGGTGTCCGCAAAAAATGATCAAGTGTCCACAGTGCTTGTGTTTGCGGGTGTGAGATGTCTGAGGACGCAGCTTTATGATAGGAGGTGCGGGACCCTGGATGTAGGGGCTTCGGGTCCTCGGGTCAAGGAGTAACTAACACTAACTGCTAATTTGCTATTCAAAATTTGGTGAAGCTGGGCTAGCTAAAACCCAGTTTTTTTTTATTATTTTTCAAACAATGCGTAGTATTGGTGTAGGACCTAACATGAAAAGGTCAGTATTACACTAGTATTATGATGTTAATGGAGGGATTGCCCGGATAGGCCAATTGAATCTCAGACGCCTGCAGGGATGCGTTCTGATTTGTCGTAAGATATCTGGCTGTCCTCTGGGCGTCATGAATGAACAGTGTATGTATGTGTGTGTGTGTGTGTGTGTGTGTGTGTGTGTGTGTGTGAGAGTCTGTGTATATCTGTGTCTGTGTCAGTGTGTGTGCGTGTGACAGCATGCGTGTGCGTGTGTGTCAGCATGCGTGTGCATGTGTGTCATGCGTGTGCGTGTGTGTCAGCATGCGTGTGCGTGTGTGTCAGTATGCGTGTGCGTGTGTGTCAGTATGGGTGTGCGTGTGAAGAACGCCTGAAGGGCGGGCGTGAAGCGCTAGGACAAGAATCTATCTTACGAGCAAAAGAACGACATCCCGACGAACAGTCATCGCAGACTAGTGGCGGCCGAGCTGGATCCAGCGGCGAGCGACGAGCGGAGCCAAGCAGCCCAACCCGCCGCCAGCCTTGTCCTCAGCCCGGCCGAGTGTTGGTGTGTTAACCCTGGCAGACTACAGTGTTTACTGGCTAGATCATGTAATGTAGGTGGTTGGCAGTAGTACCTGAAGTCCTCCACATTGTTCTTAGCCGCTATGGGATCGGACACTCGATAGTAAACCACAGCTTCCACAGATATCGTCACAGAATCTCTGGTTAGAATCTGTGGGCGAGTGACAAGTCATTGGATAAACCCTGTCTATAAAAAACACTAAAGGTTCTATCGTGGGAGGGAGGGCAACAAGAAGAGGGAGGGCTTAGCGTTAATCTTACTACAGGCTCTACTGGAAGGACATAATGTGCAGGTAGTAGTACATTAATGAACACTTAGTAATCCTGGAGCATCGAGGCATTACTGTCTTGAAGGGTGGTGGTGGTGGTGATGATGGCAGTAGTAGTGGTGGTGGTGGAGGTGATGGTAGTAGTGGTGGAGGTGGTGGTGGTGAAGGTGGTGGTGGTGGTGGTGGTATATGAACCGACTTTGTTACTGGGTCTCATGTGCCTGATGTTGCCTCGTCAGCTGTGGTCTGCAATCAACATAATCCTAACGCCGCCGATTGATGGAGTGGCTGCAAAGACTGAAGCACAGACAGGACACTTCACACCTCTTTCGTGGCGCGTCACAAGAAAGCTTTGAAACCTATTTCTTTTCCCTCTGTCGGCCATTTCTTCGTCAGTGAATGACATGCACGGAGGAAACACTTGCTTATAAGCTTCTCTCTTTACAAGCTTGGGTCTCCTCGGTACCAAATATTTAATATCTCTTTCTCTCTCTCTTACTCGCTCTTTCTCTCTCTCAGTCTCGATCTTTCTTTCTCTCTTTCTCTCTCTTTTTTGCTGGATCAGCGGAACCTCTATTTGTGTTAGAACTAAGGTGATATCAAGACTTTGTTTTGTTTTATTTACAAAGGGATTTCTCAAGCGAATCAAAAACTGTGCAAAGTAGCAAGCAGTGTCCCAAGCCGAGACTCGTGCCTAAGTGCGTGAGGTGATGTGAACTGAGAACGGGGAGGGAAGAGAAGGTGTGGGGAGAGGGGCGAGGAAGGGAGGTTGGGGGGGGAGGGGAGGGAGGTCGTCATCATAATAATCATGGGTAGCGATATGTGTCCACCGCGACGAGGATGTGGCAACGATGGTTTGTGTTAACGTGGCACCACTGTACAGTCTGGCAGTGGCCGAACACAACTTTTATTGTTATTCCATTCTGTATAGGTGAAGAGAAACTTATTCCTTTCCCTTCCCCTCGGCATCTCCAGTTCCGTATAAAACCTATGTGTTCGTTAAGAAACTTCAATACTATACATAACATTGATCTCAAACTTTATCTATACTCGTAAACGAACCGTCGATTATACAATGAAAATGAAAAATTGAAATTAGAAAGGGGAGTATTTTTCTTTTCTTTTAGTTCAATAATGGATCATAAAAGCGTGTGTGTCCTCGTCTGTGCGAGCAACTAACAGACTGAACGACTCACTTATTAAACAAGTGTCAGACTAACAGACTGGTTCTCACGGCGCCAAGACAACGACTGACACTCGTACAGGACAACACGTCACTATGACTTCACTGACTCAATCACGAGCACAGCAGCATCTTAATTATGGAGTTTAAATGAAAGACTAACTAACTGACTGACTGACTGACTGACTGACTGACTGACTGACGTGTGCCAATTCAGATGCTCCATATCAATCACGTCATCAAACAGAGATAAGATAATTAATGAAAGAAGAATGAAGTTATCAACACTTTCCTATTGTACACTCTTCCTGCCTCTGGTTTTCTCATCCTAACGTTCTTTTGTCACTGTGATTATCTCTGCGTCTTTGGTCTCCCGTTAATGCCATGATATCAAGGTCAAAGGTATTGCCGTAAACTGCAACGGTTGACGAACACACACTTGCATCGGCCTAGACTCAACTCCCTTGAACTTCACCTCACCAGATAAACAAGTCTCTCACGCAGACAGTCCTTACTTATGCTATTTGGTTATACTCCCTCTACTAACCACGCCCTCATCTGCACATCTAATCCTTTTCCTCTCATAAACAACTCCCAAGTGATGTCAGGGCACGAGCGCTGCCTCTCTCCTGATCCAGCCCTCCACCCGCTGCCACGCAAGACTCCGTAATTAACAGGCATTATTAAAGCAGCCTGGCGGTCCCCCTGCCTTGCTTGACGTCACAGTGCCTGCTGCAAGGTCTTCCAGCACCGCCAAGGGAGGCACCGGTTCCCTTCCCTTGCACGCCGCAGGGGAACTATACTTGTGGAAAATATTACATTATCTCTTAACCAGTTTTCCTCTTCATACTTGGGATTTAATTAGCGTGAATCGCGGACTCAGGAGAAGGAGAATAAATGCACGTTTTAAATACGAGTTGGTATAATTCTGCCGCGTGACTGGACCTGAGATTACCAGCAGCGTGTTGTGTTTGGTTGTTGGTTAAGGTGGACGTAAAGCAGATGAAGCCTTGGCTCTTACCGCGGGGTGAAGGGAGAGGAGGAGGAGAAGGGAAGGGATTGAAAAAGAAGGGAGAGGGGAGGAGTGAATGGGTGGGGATACTTAAACTTTCTGGATGAATCTGTTGAGGAGATGCTGGAGGCTGGGTTATCGCAGTGGGCGGGAAGGGGAAGGAGGGGAAGAGGCTGTCAGAAACACGAACTCAGCCTCTCAAATCGAGCACGCCTGAAGGGGAGAAGGTGGGTGGATGGAGCCTAGAGATTGTTAGTCCTTCCATCCACCTCCATACAGCAGCACGCAAGCACGGCGTTTGGCTGGCTCATCAAGGGACAACATGAAGTGTTTTTCTAATCTTTGGCGCGATCTGAACTCAACTTTTTTCTTCTTCCATATCGTGTTGTAATTATTGAGGTTATATTTGTCTCTGATTGAGCGGCGTCGCGGGGGAGGGTGATGAAGGGAAGGAGAGTGGAGAGGGAGGGAGGGAGGGTTACCTGAGACAACCACTTCAGGTGGAGGAAGCTTATAGGGAGGTAGGAGTGAGGCAGCTTGGGCCTCGGTGCCTAGCTCGCAGGATAATACCGAAAAAAATAATTGTGAAACGGATGAAAACATGAACAAATAAAAAAAAGCGCTTTGTGCAAAAAGGTGGAGAGTCTAAGACAGCCTTAGGCGAAAGGAAACAGATCAATATAAATGAAGTGTGAGGTTGAAGAGGACGGGAAGTGGAGGAGGTGGAGGAGGCCATGGAGGAGGTGGTAGTGGTGGTGGTGTGGTGGTGAGACTCTTAAGCAATGACTGATTGACAACAAACACCGTCAAGTGATAAGATTCTTGGAAACAAAAAACAAACACTGGTAACTCAACGAAAAGAAAAGGGATAAAAAACAATGATTTTTATATTATAAACAACAGACAAATGTTGATGAGAATGATAGTAGTATAAGTAATAATAGTAATAGCAATAGTAGTAGAAGAAGAAAAAGAAGAAGTAGTAGTAGCTGTGGTGGTAGTATCACAAGGTTTTAGTAACTGCGGTCACTGTCCAACAGACGACCAGACACATCAGCCAGACAGGGGCCCAAGAACTTCTCCTTGAAGTACACCTGTAATCCTCCACGTTGGTTTCAGCAGCGGTGGCGTCTCGCACACGCAGGTAGATCACCGCCTCCACCGACACGGGCACCGAGTCCAGCGACAGTATCTTGGTGAGTGAGTGAGGGAGGCGTTACTGAAGGGCTCCGCCACTCCCAGACCACTTCACTTTCCCTACCTGCTCCCTTACCCTTTCTCATCCCTCCGGACTACCTCATTCCCTGATAACACCTTTCTCTGGGCCCACCTTCCTGCTGTAACTATCCTCTTCCTCTATAGAGCATTAGGAGCTGACTGCTTCATCTAGGACATTAGACAAGCTAAGATTCCTTTAGTCATCAAATCAGATTGCAGTGTCGTCAATATATTTTTTCACAGCTCGTCAGGCATCAGCAGCGAGCTATGGACCATTCATTACCTCTGAACATGAAACCCTCAGCATCTAAACTCTCTATCCCTCAGGACACTGCCGGCACTCCCTCGCTAACCCGTGCAATGCGTCAGTTGCGTCAGGCAGCGGCTCTGCATCTTGACCCGTTCCCCGTCACCCCCTTCCATGGCACTGAAGCACACGGGGGAACCTGACCTGACCATCTACTATTCAATCAATGTTCACCACCTTTGGACCTAACTAACCACATTCTGAAAAAAAAGCTGCCTGGCTGCCGCCCGAGCCTGCCAGTGTTGGCGTGAAGACGGGGCTTCAGTGCGGCCTGCTGATTGTTTACAACGTTGTGTCTGGAGGTGACGTGTGTCTGCCATCACACCGGGGATGAAGTAAGGGCCATCCATCCCTGCCTCCTCGTCTGCCCTACGAGAGGCCTCAGTACAGATACACTGATATCCACAACAAGGTTCACACAAATAACACTACGCTGGACCCGACCCTGACAGCCTCCCTACAGCTGATGAAAAACAACTCAAGTTATGTCAACCTTTTGTCTTAGAATAAAAAGAACTAACAAATAAAACTGGTGGTGATGGTGGTGTGTAGTCTGGTGACCACATCCATACATACATGATGAATGTCTAGTGACTTATGAGTAGTAGTAGTAGTAGTACTAGTAATAGCAGTAATTCATACACACTCTGACTGTGCACTGGTGGAGCTGGGGCGACATGCTTCTCAAAGGACAATGGAAACATTTATACTTATAAATACATATATGAAAAAAAGAGGAATTTCGGAGTTCCAGCAACTGTGTTATTACTTCCAGGTGAAAGTGGCAGTGGTGATGACGGTGGTGGTGATGGCAATGGTGGGAGTAATGATGGTGGTGAGTGGTGGTGGTGGTGGTGGTGGTGGTGGTGGTGGTGGTGGGGGTGGGTGGTGGTGGTGGTGGTGGTGGTGGTGGTGGTGCAGCTGTAAGGCGTCTCTGGAACGGCCTAAGCTTCCCTCCCCCAGGCCGTCTAATGGCACACCGACACACCTACATGGACAACACCAGGACCTCACGACTGTTGGAGGGGCGAGGACAGGCGGGGGACAGGCGGAACACAGGACAGGTGTGGTGTTGAGAAACAGAAACAACAGTACAAACAAAGAGGTGAAGGAAAACGAAGTACAGGAAACGAAGGACTGATAAATAACGGTGCTGAGCGTGAGAGGGACCACAGAGGCCGGGCATGCAGGACCGACCAGGCCCACTACACTAGGTCAGGGGGAGGAGGACCCTAGTGTGGGGACGAAGAAGGAGCAGAGGGAGGGAAGTGGTCTCCCTCTCTCTCTCTTTCTTCTTTTATATACTGTCTCGCTTTTCTACCACCAGGGGGAAGGGGAAGGAGGACAGTCGTTCGTCTTGTGACTCGCTGACATCCCAGCACGGGGGTGGCAGCGGGGACGCGATGCCTCCCTTCCCCTGCCCCCGGCGGCGCTGCCAACTGGGGCGTTAAAGTGGGGAGGGGTTGAGGGGGTGAGGAGGTGAGGGGATGAGGGGGTGAGGGGGCCGCCTCAGTGGCAGCGCTGTCGTGGTCGGAGTCAAAGGAGAGTAATATTAAAACGGTATTTAGCTCCCCCGGGCTCGGCGCCCCCGGCCCGGGTCTCGTGCTATGGATGGGAAAGTAGTTGCGCGAGGCCCGGGTTGAGGGGGGGCGTCGAGCCCGGGTAGAAACTGAAGAAAATTTCTTATGTGGAAGAACAAGAAACTAAAATGTGTTATGGGTAAAGCTGCTCTGGGCGAGGCCGGACACGTGTGAGGACTATGGTATGTGTCGCTAGTGATGTCTTGATGTGGAGGTGGTGGTCCAAGGCCGCACGAGGCCCTAGTGTGAGTGTCGCCGCCGTGGGGGAGCAGAGCACCTCGCCGGAGTGACGACCATCATATGAGGCTTTATGAGTCCTCGACGGTGTGCGAGGCCCTCTCGCTGGACACACTCGGCGAGGTTCAGGGAAGGAGTCAAAGAGAAATGCTACTAACTAGCCAGCAAGCTGTTAGGTGAAGAGGTAGGAGCGGAGGGGCCCGCCAAACCAGCGGGAAAGAAGAGACCCACCCGCCGTGTGGGTGTAGAGGAAGGAGCGGCTAAGAAACAAAGGAGGAAAATAGTGGGAGACGCAGCGGAGGAGCACCTGTAATCATCTACGTTGGTCTCAGCATTGGTCGGGTTGCACACTCGCAAGTAGATCACGGCCTCCACAGACACCGGAACTGAATCCAGCGACAGGATCTTGGAGTGTTGAGACTCGCGTTAGAGGAGATACTGAGTCTGACCCGGCCTGACCTAGGCAGCTTTGTGCGGCACACGGGGCCCGGGAGGGGGAGGGGAACCCAGGGGACCCAACATACAATTTACAGGGCCTCAGGGAAGGGAGGGATGGGGAGCAACATTAAGATTACACACAAATACGAAGGATATAGGTGGGGACTCGTGGACCTGGGGAGGGAGAGAAGGATAAAGGGTTCAGCTACACACAACTTAAGGACTTAGGACAGAGGGCAGAGGACGAGGACGAAGGGGGAAGGGGAAAGGGGGAAGGGGTCTGACACTCACGATATCACAAAGACACACTTGAATCACAGACACAAGAGAGGGAGGGAGGGTACTACAGTCAGCTAAGAGGGTGGGATTGAAACACTACAGTCGTACTATTGGCAAGGAGGAAGGAGGGAGGACAGGTAACTCTACTGTAAGGTGGGAGGGGGAAGGAAGGTGAGGGGGGGGTCACACACTACATTCAAACACATCAAACGCCAACAAAATTCCAAAAAAACACACAATAATTAAGCATTTGTTTCAACTTGGGGTGAAAAATATTATTATGAGTTTATATGAAATATATGGATCAACAATTAATTTTAAGTTGTTTATTAATAGTTTTGTAAAAATTTAAGCAAAAAATATCTTAATAGGACTTTATATTTTTGTGATATTCTTATAAATCTTCAAAAATTTAAGAAAAAATATAACTACAAAATATAAATCTTAAGACTACTGCGAGGGAAGGCGAGGCTGAGGTGAGGCTAAGGGGGGTGGAGGGGGAGGGGAGGAGGGACGGTACGGCGTCGGTGGTGGTGGGTGCTACAGGGTGCAACATAGCCGGTGGTGGCGGCGGAGGTGTTGCGGCGGCGGCGGCGGCGTCGTCATCATCACCGTAATGCACTCAAAGGCACAGGGTTTGCAGGAACATGATTTACATTCAACTAAACCAGTGAACATAAAACACCTGAAAATGAGCCCCACTTCCAGTATGGGGCAGATACATGTACATAGACAAAACCTGTAGACATAACTCTCTCTCTCTTTCTCTCTCTCTCTCTCTTACAGGTAGATAATATATATATATATGCATACATAAACACCTGAAAAGTGTTTCCCTCTGAACACAGCATCAACACAGGAAAGAACAGGTAACACAGGGAAGGAGCAGCTACTCTAGGTCTTTGGGTTCACCGTCACAGGTAACACGGAGCAAGGAACAACTACACTACGGGCCTACGAGTTTACTGTCTAGTCTAGTCTACGGTGGTTTTAGGTTTTCGATTTGTGGGACAAACACTAACAACACAGTGGTGGTGGTGGTGGTGGTGGTGGTGGTGGTGGTGGTTGTGGTAGTGGTGAGGGACAGAGGTGACAAGTGAACATCGCGGAAACGTAAACAACGGTGCAGAGCGAGTGTGTGTGATGTCATGGCATGCATACGTTCTGGCCGAGGCCATTATTGCCCGGCGCGGAGGGACCTCGCCCGCCGGCCTCAGGTTCGCCTTGCCCCTGTACCAAGGCATTCCACATTGCGCCTCTGAGAGTGAGTTGCCGAGACAATGTTGAGTCTCGTTAAGAAAAGCAGCTCGTCTCTATACAAGCGTCCTTGAAGAAGTGACAGCTATGAATGACACCAAGTACACTGTCCATTCAAATGAGTTGTGATTGATAGTTTTGTAGTTGTGTCAGGGCTGTGGCGGCCATGAACACGGGCGAGCGAGTGTCCGCCCCGCCCAAGGTCCCTCCCTGACGCACCGTGGGCGGCCAGCCGTCCCCACTGGCCCAAAATTTTGTCGAGAGAAAAAGAGGGAAACAACAAAACAACTTAAACAATAGTGAAAGATGAGGAGGTATTGAGGGTTGGAGGGTGGAGGGAGGTTGGACGTTGGACTGGTGTGGACTCAGGTTTGCTGCGGCAACAAAAAGTCCACCCACAGGCAGCGGCACGGTCAAGGAAAGCAGCCACGATGACCAAGTCGAAGTTCGATCCAAGATGCCGATTCGGACGAGGCGCTCAGCATGGCCGCCACCACTTTCTGAGAGCAGCGGCGGTGCTATGTTGGTATGCTGAGCCTCCAAGGTCCTGAACTCAGCTCTTGCCCTGCGAGTCTCCTGTCTAGCAAATTGTGATTTCAAGAACTCATGTGGGAGGAAGTAGACTGGTGAGAGCGAACCTTCGACTGGTCTGAGGAGGGAGGAGGGGAAGGAGGGAGCTAGCATGCGAGCCATCCCCAAGGAACCATTCCCATGTCAATAAGTGAAACCAAAATAAAATCACGCCAAGACTACAACTGAGTCCCAAGAAGATAATGGTTGACATTCACCACAACTATGAACATGAAACAATAACAAATAAACTTAGAACTGAGCAAGAGTAAGTGTCACGTGGACGTGCCTTGAGTAACAACACTGAGGCGTAAGTCTTGCATCATCATCATCATCATCATATCATCATATCATCATATCATCAACATCATCAGTGTGAGCGGAAGAAGATTGCTATAAAGGCATGTGGAGGGCCTCCCAGATGGCTTGCGATGCATAACAGTGACACTAAGGAAGGAGGAACTAGATAGCAAAGGGGGAGTGGAGGGTAGAATAGCTGGGGTGGTCAATCTCTCTCTCTCTCTCTCTCTCTCTCTCTCTCTCTCTCTCTCTCTCTCTCTCTCTCTCTCTCTCTCTCTCTTTCTCTTTCTTTCTCTCTCTCTGAGGCTGTGGCACCTGTAGTCGTCAACGTTGGTCTCCGCGTTGATGGCACTTTTCACTCGCAGGTAGATCACGGCGTCTACCGTAACTGAGACGGAATCCAGGGACAGGATCTTTTGAGGGGGGAAGAGCCAATAGTGGGGCGGTCAATACAGGTGTGGGAGGGGGGGGAGGGGGGGAAGCGTGACCAACTGTGTGTGAACTAAGCGAGCAAGGTTGGGA
>JAPQNM010000016.1:11593779-11603779 GCA_029783475.1 Metacarcinus magister | reverse complement strand
GAGGGAGAGAGGGAGGGAAGAGGTCGTTAAGTCACCAACACACGCCTTCTCCATACCCAGGCAGGTGGAATTTGATTTACAACGATCCACTCCACTCCATTCCACTTCACTCCACCTCCATCTTCCAATCAGCATCCCTATCACCACCACCAACGCCATCACCACTATTATCATCACCATCACCATCACCACCATCACTATAACTGCCGCCCATTATTCACTACTACACAACTCTTTTTTTTTCTTTTCCTCTCTCTCTCTCTCTCTCTCTCTCTCTCTCTCTCGTGTATTTTTTTCTTCTCTTCCACTTCTCTCTCTCTTGTTTGTAGTCATTGTTCAGCTCACCCCTATTTCCCCACCACCTCCATCACACACACACACACACACACACACACACACACACACACACACACACGCCCCCCATCCATCACGGAGCCTCCAACCCAACACCATTTCCACCACCCATTCCCCGCCTTACCATCCAAACTTTAACCCACCCATTTCTTATACCTCCACCTACTCGTTTCTCTCTCCCCATCCAATCTAAACCTCCCTTCCACCCACTCCTTTACCCATACATCTCTCCCTACATACCCATACAACTAGCTCTCCCCCATTACCTAGTCTCCCCATACACATCCTCCCTTACCTCCCTAAAAAACCACATCCCCATACAACCACCTCTCCCCATGTCCTACACCCTCCCCATCCCCATCCTCCTTTACCCCCCTAAAAGCCCTACGCCTACAAAATGAATGTCTTTCTATACAAAACAAGGTTCAACTCCGCGGCCACAGATAAATCCTCAATCCAAAAGCCTTGAAAAAAAGAGAGGAGGGGTTAGGACACTGTTTCCCTGGGGTGTTCTTGAGCCTCGTCCCATTTTCCGCCGTCTTTATGGGGGTGGAAGGGAGGGGGTGGAGAGAGGGGGAAAAAAAGTGATGTGGTGATGGTAGGTTAGGGTGCAATCGAGTAGGGGGGGACTGTGCTGTAACAAGGGAGGGAAGTGGATGAGGTGATAAGGAGGAGGAGGAGGAGGAGGAGGAGGAGGAGGAGGAGGAGGAGGACAATGACAAGGACTAGGAGGAGGACGACAATGATGACGAGGAAAAGAACCACGATTGAACAGAAGGAAACTTGGATCCAAAAATGATAAAGAAACGACCAATGAAAAGTCACTGAGTTGAGAGGAAAAAAAAGAGTAAAACAATAAATACAAAAAAAATAATACAAAAATATCAAAATGAAAACGAGTGAATAACATGAATAACAACATAATGAAAAACTAAATAAATAAAAATGGGCAAAACCACTTTGTTTGTTAATTCTAATACAATGTGAACTAAACTTTGAAATTGAATAATAACAATACAATACACATAAATTGTAAACAAAAATATAATAGATGATACAATATAATCGAGGGGAAACACCCTTCCATTTAACCCACCTTCCCAATACCAATTATATAAACGCTGAACAATATTTAATAAACAAAAATAATGAAATAATGAAATAATGAAATAGTAGTCAAGGGATAGGAAGGAAGGAAGGAAGGAAATAAAGAGGAGACGATGACTGAGGGAAAGAAAGGAAGGACGAATGAAGAGGAAGGAAGAGAGATAAGAATGGAGAGAGAATAGTTACTACTTCTCCTTCTCTTATCCTCCTTTCTCCTCACTTTCCTCCTTCGCAAATGACAACAGATTAAAGGAAAGATTTCGAACCTTGTGACATTGAAGATTCCTTGGGACTGCTTCCTCCCTTTACCGGCATCCTTGGCTATCCTACACACCCCTTTACCGGCATCCTTGGCTATCCTACACACCCCTTTACCGGCATCCTTGGCTATCCTACACACCCTCTTATTGATGTCAAGCCTCCAGAATGACGCTCTCACTTCATTCCTTCTCCTCCTCGTTCTCTTTATCTCTATTTCTCTACTTCTTTCTTTCTCTTGATTCTCTTAATTTTATCTAGCTGTTCCCCCTAACCCCTCCCTTACTCCTTTCCCTCCTCCTCCTCCTCCTCCTCCTCCTCCTCCTCCTCCTCCTCCTTCTCCTCCTCCTCCTCATCTACTAAGCCTCCTCTTCCTCCTCCTCTTTTTTTTTAGCAGCTTAATACACTAATAAAAATTTCAGTCACTTTCATCTTTATTTTTTTGGACAATTTCAGAGGAACATTATGAACTTTTTTTTTATATGAAAGTTTGTGTGTGTGTGTGTGTGTGTGTGTGTGTGTGTGTGTGTGTGTGTGTGTGTGTGTGTGTGTGTGTGTGTGTGTGTGTGAGAAATAAAGAGAGGTGGGAAGAGAGAGAGAGAGAGAGAGAGAGAGAGGATAAAAGTTAACATTATTTTTTTTATATGGTACAAAATAAATATTTATTGACAGTATTTATTTATAACAAGCAGGTAAACAAACAAACAAATAGACATACATACCACAGCATAGTGAATATATATAAGAAAATAAATCGATAGAAAGAAAGAGAGAAAGAGAGAAAGATAGAAAGAAAGAAAGAGAGAAAGAAAGAAAGAAAAAGAGAGAAAGAAAGAAAGAAAAAAAAGAGAGAAAAACAGATAGAAAAAACGAGCAAAATAATGGAAAAAGAGGAAATAGCAAAGTAGAATAAAATCAAATAATAGAAAAAAAAACTGTGGGTTGTTAACGTTCAGATATAAATAATAAGAAAAAAATACATGCACAGTGAGAGAGAGAGAGAGAGAGAGAGAGAGAGAGAGAGAGAGAGAGAGAGAGAGAGAGAGAGAGAGAGAGAGAGAGAGAGAGAGAGAGAGAGAGAGAGAGAGAGAGAGAGAAAAGACTAAAGGGAGGTCTCGCAGGTATAAAAAGGAGACTGTTGGGTGGAGGTGGAGGTGGAGGAGGAGGTAGAGGTGGAGGTGGAGGTGGAGGAGGACAGGTGAGGTGGAGGTGGACAGGTGAGGTAGACAAGTGGACAGGTGAACGGACAGGTGCGAGGTCAATTAACACCTTATTTACTTACCTGCCCTGTGTTATGAGAGCAATCTTACCTTCAGTTTGCCTCTACCTTCCCACTCTCGCTATAACTGTTATATACCTGCTATTTCCTACCTGATATTACCTGCCTGCTTTTACCTACCTGCAATTACCTATCTGCTATTATCTACCTGTTATTATCTACCTGTTATTATCTACCTGCTATTATTTACCTGCTTTATCTACCTGCTATTACCTGCCCTGCTATTTTCTACACACCTGACTCACCTGATAATTAACCTAACTTTAAATTGTCAAATAAAATACAAATATATAATAGTTTTTGAAATATCTACCTGGGTGTCTTGTTTCACGATCACTACATGAATAATAATAATGATGATGATGATAATAATAATAATAATAATAGTAATAATGATAATAATGATAATGATAATAATGATAATGATAATAATAATAATAATAATAATATCCTGATTCTAGTTATTGTTATTTCTGCATATCTCTGTTTCCTTCACCTTCTCACTAATCCTCTTCCTTTCTTCCTTCCTCCCTTCCTTCCTTCCTTTCTTCCTTCTTCCCTTCCTTCCTTCCTTCCTTCTTTCCTTCCTTTCTTCCTTCCTTCCTTCCTATTTCTTTTCTTCCTTCCTTCCTTTCTAGCTTCCTATATTCCTTCTTTCCTTTCCTTCCATCCTATTTCTTTCTTCCTTCCTTCCTTCCTACAATCCTTCCCTCCTACATGTGGGCTTTTGTATTATTACCACCATTGTTATTAATTCTTCTATTCATGTTCCTAACTTTTGTGAGGGGACGTGTGGGTGATGAGAGAGAGAGAGAGAGAGAGAGAGAGAGAGAGAGAGAGAGAGAGAGAGAGAGAGAGAGAGAGAGAGAGAGAAGAAAAAACAAAGAGAGAGAAGAGAGAGTAATAGTAGTAGTAGTAGTAGTAGTAGTAGTAGTAGTAGTAGTAGTAGTAGTAGTAGTAGTAGTAGTGGTGGTGGGGAGGGAGGGATGATTGCACGAGTCTACTACCTTGACACTCCCTCACTCAACTAGCGGGCGAGTCTCTTACCTTGATACAGAGACATAGCGAGAAGGGGAAAGTAGCAACAACAAGGAGATAGGAGATGAGGGTGAGGATGAAGGCACAGAGGCCGGGACTGTCCGTGCTGGCTGTCAGGGGAAGAAACAAAAGAGAACAGCGTTAGTCTGGGCAAATAAATGTTTAAAGAATATGTGCAGGTTATTTTCCACTATAAAAAGAATAGATGGTGGTATAAATATTGCAAAATTAGACAGAAGAGCATCGTTTTCTTTGGGAATTAAAGATGCCTTAAAGAATTTTGGGTAATTATCTATAATAAAAACTAACATATATACACTCACGCGCGCGCGCACACACACACACTGACTGAGGAAAATTGCTGATACATTAAAATAACAAATCTAATGAGGCAGAATATCATCATTACCCATTAAAAGAAAATGAATTGAAAAATGAAAAAATAAAACACTGGCAGGGAATTTTGATTAAAGAAAGAAAGAAAAAAAAACACCAGAGAATCAGAATATGCAACTTAATACTCACTTACCTTTTCTAGATAAAAAAAAAAAACACAAATAAAAGCAATAATAATACAACCTGTCTATACAAAATCAAGTGATGTATACAAAAAAATCACTTATGGATTAAAAAAAAACAACGTCGTATTTCTGTCTAAATAAAAATAGTACTTGAAGATTCCAAATAAGAGAGAGAGAGAGAGAGAGAGAGAGAGAGAGAGAGAGAGAGAGAGAGAGAGAGAGAGAGAGAGAGAGAGAGAGAGAGAGAGAGAGAGAGAGAGAGAGAGAGAGAGAGAGAGAGAGAGAGAGAGCTGCCACACACACCCAAACAGAGGACCATTATCCCCTGAAAACAAGGAAACATGTTAAAAAAGTATCATCGACATCAATCATTATATATATTCAGAGAGGAGAAAAAAAAAAAAATAAAAAAAAAAATAAAAATAAAGAAGCTTTCCACAGTCACGAAGAGATATCAAACAAAACAAAATCCAGGAATATTCTCATCAACCAAAATAAAAAAAAAAAAAGTTGAAACTGTAACACTAACATTATTAAAAAACAAAACAAAAAAAACAACAACACCACCACCATTAAAACCTGGAATGGAGGAAGAAAGAAATATTAACAAAAATATCATCACCAATAGATAAGAATTTTTTACAACATATATATTTTCTTTTTAATACACGTCTACATAGAATAAATTATCAATGTTAAAACCAGCGTCATTTTCGTCATAGGATCAATTATTTGTGTTGTTTGACGTCCATTCACATGATTATTAGACATTTTCCTTCATAAATGTTTGGAAAAGGAGGCTAAGTGTAAGGAGGAGGAGGAGGAAGAAGAACAAGAGGAGGAGGAGGAAGAGGAGGAGGTGAGGGATGGAAAATGATGATGAGAGAATTAAAGAGAGCAAGAAAAGGGTTGAGAATATTAGAGAGGAGAACAGATAGGAGAAGAGACAGAGAAAAGATGAAAAGAAAGAGGAAAAAGAGAGAAGAGGAGAGGTATGAGAGTAAAGGATTAGGAGGAAGAGGAGGAGGAGACAGAGAAGGAGGAGGAGGAGGAGGAGGAGGAGGAGGAGGAGGAGGAGGAGGAAAAAACACCTAAGACGGAAATCTATACGAGTAAAAGCAAAAAGTCAAAGAACGAGAGAGAACGAGAGAGAGAGAGAGAGAGAGAGAGAGAGAGAGAGAGAGAGAGAGAGAGAGAGAGAGAGAGAGAGAGAGAGAGAGAGAGAGAGAGAGAGAGAGAGAGTAGAAACGATTAGGAAGGGGTAGGTAGGTAAAGGAGGGGAGAGGGAAGGCACACGAGTAGGTTATATTAGAGGGAAACCCACGGCAGTATATCATAAGAGAGATGATGGAGAGGGGAAGGAGGGAAAGGCAGAAGGAGGGAAGGAAACACGATTAGAGAACATGGGAAGAGGAAGGAATAGGAGAGATGAGAATATGAAGGAAGGGAAGAAGATGGGAATAGAGCATAAGGGAAAGATATATTCAAGAAGAGAAATAGAGGGGAAGAAAAGAAGGGTAGGAATGGTAAGGAAAGAAAGGGGAGGTGAAGGCAGCAAGTGGTAGGAAAGGGGAAGACGGAGAGGAGTTATGGGGAGAGTAGGTAAAGGAGGAGGAGGAGGAGGAGGAGGAGAGACACAGTGGAGACTCTTCCTTGCGCAAAGTTTTCCCAAGAACACCAACGCGCTCACAAACTTTTATAATTTGCTCCACCAGATAATATTTAAGTCTTCTTCTCTTCTCCTCCTCCTCCTCCTCCTCCTCCTCCTCCTCCGCCTCCAGTTCTTCTCACTTCTTCTACCTCCCCTGCCAACACCTCTCCATCTCTTCCTTTTCTCTCTTCTTCCTTGTCGTCGTCGTTGTCCTCCACCTCCTCCTCCTCCTCCTCCTCCTTCTTTTCTTCTTCTTCCTCCTCCTCCTTCTCCTCTTCTTCATCCTGTGCCAACACCAGTCAACTCTTCCTTCTCTTCCTCTAAACCTCATCCTCTAAGATCATCAACATCATCATTATCATCATCATCTCCTCCTCCTCCTCCTCCTCCTCCTCCTCTCCACAGCTGCTCCTTATCACTATTGATCGAAGAAGGTTTATTCAACATCTTGGGAAAAAATAATAATGAAAAGGTCTTGTATAGAAAACTTTTTATCTCGCACAGAAAAGAGAGAAAAACAGATAACCTAAATTCAACTTGGATAATATATAACCAATAGACACACAGCTTCTAGAGAGGCAGGACGGACCACATTATCTACCTCTATCTTCTTCTTCCTCCTCCTCCTCCTCCTCCTCCTTCGGTACCCTTTGGAATACATACATAAAATAAATGAATAGATGAAATATATGAATAAATATATGAATATAAACTCATCTATTATACCACATAATCTACGCAATATATCAAAGAAAAAGAATGATTCGTGATGTGAGAAATTCCTCCTCTTTTTCTCCCACCTCTAGTTCTCCTCTTCTAGTCCTCCTCCTCCTATTCTCCTCTAGTTCTCCTCCTACATTCCTCCTCTTCGTCCTCCTCCTCCACCACCACTTGATTCCTGTGCCACATTTTTTCCTGGATCGTTCATTCTTTCCTCACTTTCCACCGTGAGCCTTATGGTCCGCGACGGGGGACGGCCGGCGGCAGCATCGGGTCCTGTGTTCTGGTCACGTCGCCTCCGCCTCGCCGCGACTCTCGTGTAAAACAGTTACCTGGCACGCCTTTGGTAAACAGTGGCAGGCGGTGGAGGAGGAGGTGTGTGTGTGTGTGTGTGTGTGTGTGTGTGTGTGTGTGTGTGTGTGTGTGTGTGTGTGTGTGTGTGTGTGTGTGTGTGTGTGTGTGTGTGCAATGAATCGAAGGAGAGTTATACAAGGAATGACTTAAGGGCAAGGAAGGAGGAGGGGAGTCAGGGAATGGATAAAAGTGGAGGAGGAGAAGGAGAAGGAGGAGGAGGAGGAGGAGGAGGAGGAGGAGGAGGAGGAGGAGGAGGAGGACGGAAAAAATATCTAATACTGAAACCACAGAGAGAGAGAAAAAAAATATATATGAGAGAGGAAGATGAAGAAAAGTTAGAGATAAGATTAGGAGAGAGAGAAAAAAAAAATAAATAAAATGTGTATTGGAGAGAAAGGATAAAATAAACTAGAATAAAATAAAGAAAAATGACGTTGATGGTAGTAAGAAGCAAGTGACAAAGAGACAAAGAAGGAGATTATGATAAAGCAGAGTAAGAGGGAATAGAAGAAGAAGAAGAAAAGGATAAGGTGGAGAAATGACAATAATAATAATAATAATAATAATAATAATAATAATAATAATACGAAGATGAAAAAAAAAAAGAAGAATAAGAAGAAAAAGGCATTGGAAGAAAAATTACAGCAATAGACGAAATTTGAGAAGGGGTTAGGAAGAAAAAGAGGAGGAGGAGGAGGAGGAGGAGGAGGAGGAGGAGGAGGAGGAGGAGGAGGAGGAAAAGAAGGATGAGGAGGAGGAGGCGTGACTAGAAAACCAAGAGTCAGAGAAGGACTTACATTTCCGGGACATAAGGAACACACACACACACACCTTCCCTTCTCCTCTTCCCTTCTCCCATTTCCCTTCCCTTCACCCCTTACCCCTCACCCATTCCCTTCCCAGCTTCCCATTAATTACCCATCCCCCCTTCCCTTCCCCCTTCCCTTCCCTTCCTTTAGTACAAAATTACATAAATACGCCACGTGAGCAAGAGAGAGAGAGAGAGAGAGAGAGAGAGAGAGAGAGAGAGAGAGAGAGAGAGAGAGAGAGAGAGAGAGAGAGAGAGAGAGAGAGAGAGAGAGGTATAGAAAAGCCTCTAATTAGCCTTTGCTCCACACCCTTCATCTAGCTTGCCTCTCTCAGCCTTATCTGTAGAGTGCTCCGCCCCCCCCCTTGCCCCCTCCTCCCCTTCCTCCTCCCTCCTCCATCTCATCTATCTCTCCATCTCTCCACTTGCACCCAAACCGCCTCCCCCCCTCCCTCCCCTCTATGCCTCTCCATGCCCCTCTTCCTCTTCCAGCCAGAATGTGAGAGAGAGAGAGAGAGAGAGAGAGAGAGAGAGAGAGAGAGAGAGAGAGAGAGAGAGAGAGAGAGAGAGAGAGAGAGAGAGAGAGAGAGAGAGAGAGAGAGAGAGAGAGAGAGAGAGAGAGAGAGAGAGTATTTTCTTATCAATATTCATCTTACTATTAATTCTTGTTGTGTTGTTTTTGATTATTCATATTTCAGTTCTTTAACTTACTTTCATTATTCAGTGTGTGTGTGTGTGTGTGTGTGTGTGTGTGTGTGTGTGTGTGTGTGTGTGTGTGTGTGTGTGTGTGTGTGTGTGTGTGTGTGTGTGGGAAAGAGAGAGAGAGAGAAATAAAAAAGTTAGAAAAAAAAATCGAGTCTCTCCTTATCTCACTTTCATTCCTTTTTCTCTCCACACTACGCCCACCATCCACTTCAATCCCTCCCTCCCTCCCTTCCTCCCCTCCCTCCCCCCCCTTTCCCTCCCTCCCTCCTACACTTTGCTCTATGAATACCGTAGAGGCTTGGGTGGGTTGGGAAACTCTCCTCCATCCCTAACTCTCCTCCATTCCTAACTCTCCTCCATCCCTAACTAACTTTCCTCCATCCCTAACTAACTCTCCTCCATCCCTAACTAACTTTCCTCCATCCCTAACTCTCCTCCATCCCTAACTCTCCTAACCTGGAAAGAGGATAGAGAGAAGATTTTACGATTGGAGGGAGAGATGGAGAGAGGAGGAAAGGATGAAGGAGGGAAGGAGAGAAGGAGGGAAGGATGGAGTGATGGAAAGAAAGGAGGGAGGACCGAGATCTGAATAGAGTGAAGGAATGAGGAGGGAGGGAGGGAGGGAGGGGGGGAGGGAGGGAGGGTTGAGTATGAGTGAGTGAGTGTGTGGGAGGAGGAGGAGGAGGAGGAGGAGGAATATGAAGTTGGACTAAAACTCAAAATATTCTGTACCATTTTCCTCACACTTTATTTTTTTTTTTTTGCTCCAAACTGTAGTAGTTCTTTTGTGGAAGTTTTTTTTTCTTTCATTTTTTATCTTCAATTCTTCTCTCTTATTTTTTTTTTTTTCCTCTTTTCTCTTTTCTCTTTCCCGCCAAAATATTTCCCACGTCCCGTCCATCCGTGACTCCCTTCCTCCTGAAATAGACGTGCATAATGGCGTGCTATTGTCCAGAACGCCCCTCTCTCTCTCTCTTTTTTTTTTCTTTCTCTCTCTCTCTCTCTCTCTCTCTCTCTCTCTCTCTCTCTCCTCTCTCTCTCTCTCTCTCTCTTTCCGGCCTTCCAGTTCCTATATTCCTGATGTAAACAGTACCAATGTATAGAAGCTGGAAGGAGGAGGAGGAGGAGGAGGAGGAGGAGGAGGAGGAGGAGGAGGAGGAGGAGGAGGAGGAGGAGGAGGAGGAGGAGGAGAAAGAAGAGGAAGA
>JAPQNM010000016.1:11576279-11588779 GCA_029783475.1 Metacarcinus magister | reverse complement strand
AGTTCTTCTATTTCTCTTTCTCCTTCTCCTTCGGTACTATTCACTTTCTTCCTTCTCCTTCTCCTCCTCTTCTTCCATCTGCAGCTGTTGACCACCACCACCACCACCATCTCCTCCTCCTCCTCCTCCTCCTCCCTAAAAGGTCCACACACCCCAATTCCATCTGGGCCGCACCCCTTTCAAGCCCCGCCCACACGCCACCCACTTGCTCCGCCCACATGGTACGCACTTTCTTTCCCCGCCCCCTTTACTGCTGTCCTTTCTCTCTCTCTCTCTCTCTCTCTCTCTCTCTCTCTCTCTCTCTCTCTCTCTCTCTCTCTCTCTCTCTCTCTCTCTCTCTCTCTCTCTCTCTCCTGCACGAATCCTGCTTTCCGCTTAGCATTTGTTTTTTTTCTATATCCTTCCTCTCTTTCCTCTCCCCTCATCCACATTCCCTTCACTTCTCTCCCCTCTTCTCCTCCTCCACATTCCCTTCCTTCCCTTCCCTTCCTTTCCCTCCCAATCTTCTTAAAATCCCTCTTCCCTTCCTCCTTAAAATTTCCCAAAGGACTACGGTTCACACACACGCACACACACGCACACACACACACACACACACACGCACACACACACACACACACACACACGTACAGCATAACCACCAATTTATATTTTCTTTTGAACTGCATAATTTCAATACACTCTTAATCATTTCCTTCGAGTCTACTTTGATGAGGAATTATTAAGATGAAAGAAAACGGGAGAAACGAGAAGAACGAAGGAAAAGAGAGAGCGAGAGAGAGAGAGAGAGAGAGAGAGAGAGAGAGAGAGAGAGAGAGAGAGAGAGAGAGAGAGAGAGAGAGAGAGAGAGAGAGAGAGAGAGAGAGAGTTAAGACAGACATACATACATAGCGCGGATAATAATGTTGCGTTAGGAATTAGTCAATTGAGGGTCCAAGAGACAGGAAGGAACAGGGGCAGCGGACCAGAGACCTGACGTGAATGGGACGGGAACGAGACATGAATGGGACATGAAAGGGGCGTGAAAGGGGCGTGGAAGGGGCTGCAAGGGGCGTGGAAGGGACGTGGAAGGGGACGGGAAAGGGATGAAGCGTGTGATGATACAAAAAGATGGAGAAAAAGAAAGAAAGAAATAAAACACGTGATAATATTGTCACTTCAACGAAAAAGATAAGTTGAGAGAGAGAGAGAGAGAGAGAGAGAGAGAGAGAGAGAGAGAGAGAGAGAGAGAGAGAGAGAGAGAGAGAGAGAGAGAGAGAGAGAGAGAGAGAGAGAATAACATCAGCTTAGATCACAGCGATACAACACAAACACAGCATGGAACGGAGCAACACACACACACACACACACACACACACACACACACACACACACACACACACACACACACACACACACACACACCACAGCAGGAAAACTACACGAAAGAAATGTGAGAAAATAAAGCAAGAACAATACATTTCAAGGCCACCACAGTAACTTTTTCTCTCGACCTCGACCTTTTCTCTCTCAATTCGGATGAAAAATAAAGCGTAAAGTGTGTGCCACCAGTTTGTAGGTTAAGAAAATGTTAAAATATTATTGTGAAAAGCTTAACAATAATACCCAAACCGTGACTCTCTCTCTCTCTCTCTCTCTCTCTCTCTCTCTCTCTCTCTCTCTCTCTCTCTCTCTCTCTCTCTCTCTCTCTCTCTCTCTATTAGCCAGTCAGTCAATACATCGCTGGGAGAGACAAGCTACAATAGACTCCCTTTCAAAAATTAAAGGACGTTAAAAGTCGACATTCAGAAAACCAGAGAGCGTCTTTTCGTTCCCCTTTAAACATCTTTCTTATGTTCCTCCAGAGATAAGATACATCCTCGCCTGAGAGAGAGAGAGAGAGAGAGAGAGAGAGAGGAGAGAGAGAGAGAGAGAGAGAGAGAGAGAGAGAGAGAGAGAGAGAGAGAGAGAGAGAGAGAGAGAGAGAGAGAGAAGGGATGGGAGTGGTCGAGGATCAGTTTAACGTTTTCACAATAACATTTTTCGTCACATACAAACTGGAGTATATTTTCCGCTTTATTTCTTGCCCGAATAGAGGATGGAAAGGTCACACCAATGGAAGTTATGGAGGAGTGTAATGTTTTGTTCCTGTGTGTTGCGTGTGTGTTGTTGTAGCATGTGTTACTTACTTACTTACTGTGTTGCTCTGTGTTGTTTGAGTTGTATGAGTTGCTTGCTGTGTCTTGTCTGTTTTGTGCTGTGTTGTGTTGTGTTGTGTTGTGTTATGTTGTGTTATGTTGTGTTGCGTTGTCTATAGTAATGTGTATCAGTGTGTTGTGTGTGTATAAATAATAACTTGTATTGCTCTGTATTTGTGTTGCGTTGTGTTGTTATTTGTCGTGTTGTATTGTGATGTGATAGTGTTTCCTCTTTATTTTTTATTGTATGGCTGAACCCAATATTCGAATACTGTATATTTGAAAATCATTTATGAAAAATGCATTCATACAATACCAACATATGAATTAATCTTTAAAAAAATAAACAAATAATCATAAGCTTTAAAAACAAATAACAGAATAACACTTTAATAAAAAAAAAAACAATAAATTAAAATCATAAATACAAAAAAACCATCGAATGAATTAACAGAATAAGGAACATTTTGATAATTTCATATTTTTTGTAGTCCTATTGTATGACGTATTGACAAAACCATTTCTTTTTGTATATATCTTTATCAAATACCAAATTCTGTTCTGTGTTGCTAGTGTGTGTGTTGGGATGTATGTGTTTCTCTCCTCTCCTGTAGTGTGTTGCAGGTGTGTTGTGTGGTGACCCTTGTGTTAGTCCTGCTGTGTGTGTTGCTTCTCCTAAATTGTGTTGTAAAAATAAAATGTGTCACACGCAAGTCGTATTATATAAATATTTCTTTTCTTCTTAAGTTGGGACTCTTATCTCAGCCTAGCACACACACACTCTCATTCTCTCTCTCTCTCTCTCTCTCTCTCTCTCTCTCTCTCTCTCTCTCTCTCTCTCTCTCTCTCTCTCTCTCTCTCTCTCTCTCTCTCTCTCTCTCTCTCTATGATTTAAGAGTATATCCTTATTAAGAGGCATTTTTAGAACATATTTTCCTTTACTAATGCATAATTTCCCTTTCCTTAACAAAAATAACTCCTCCTTCTTCTTCCTCCTCTTCCTCTTTCTCCTATTCCTCTTCCTCTTCCTCTCTTCACTATTATGTCCCCTTTCTTTCGAATCGCCAGTATCACCCTTTCCTTCAGAGTTCTTCGTGTCTCCCCTCTTTTATCTCCTTCTCTCTCCCTCCCTCCCTCCTTCCTCTCCCTTCCTCCCCTCCCTCTCTCCCCTCTCTGGCAGATCGGACGTGTCTTAAGAGTCAGTGATTAATCAAGTGATATGACACGCGGAACGAAGAGAGAGAGAGAGAGAGAGAGAGAGAGAGAGAGAGAGAGAGAGAGAGAGAGAGAGAGAGAGAGAGAGAGAGAGAGAGAGAGAGAGAGAGAGAGATGGAGTAGAGAAAGGTAGAATATCAATTACATAAAATAGTAAAAGCTATCTGGTAGGGGAAAGTTTTGATTACTGTCTCTCTCTCTCTCTCTCTCTCTCTCTCTCTCTCTCTCTCTCTCTCTCTCTCTCTCTCTCTCTCTCTCTCTCTCTCTCTCTTTGATCAATTTCAGGCAACGACTTTGTGACCGATAACAATTTGCGAGAGAGAGAGAGAGAGAGAGAGAGAGAGAGAGAGAGAGAGAGAGAGAGAGAGAGAGAGAGAGAGAGAGAGAGAGAGAGAGAGAGAGAGAGAGAGAGAGAGAGAGAGAGAGAGAGTAACCTAATTAACTTCAGGAGACAAAACGCTGCAAAAATTGACGCTTATGAGGAGACCAATTTTAGCAGACTGACGAGAATGAGATGGCAGGAAAAAAAAAGAAAAAGAAAAAGAAAGAAAGAAAGAAAGGAAGGAAGGAAGGCAGGAAAAAAGAAAAATGAAGAGATCTAGCTGCCACAATAGATGACAGAAGAGCTGGAGAAGGAATAGGAAGAGGGAGAGCGATAAAGAGAGAGAGAGAGAGAGAGAGAGAGAGAGAGAGAGAGAGAGAGAGAGAGAGAGAGAGAGAGAGAGAGAGAGAGAGAGAGAGAAGGAAACTGTCAGGTGTATTAAATTTTCTTTCTCCTGTTTTATTCACCTCTCTCTCTCTCTCTCTCTCTCTCTCTCTCTCTCTCTCTCTCTCTCTATTACTTTCCATCTTTATTTTTCTTCCATCTTCAACCTAAAGTGAGGAAAAAAAGAACAAGAGGAGGAGGAGTACGATGAAAAATCATAATAGGAGGAGGAGGAGGAGGAGGAGGAGGAGAGGAGGAGGAGGAGGAGGAGGAGGAGGAGGAGGAGGAGGAGGAGGAGGAGGAGGAGCCACTCAGCACAAAACGAAGCCTTCCCTTTACGCACGCACACACACACACACACACACACACACACAGACACACAGAGAGAGAGAGAGAGAGAGAGAGATAGAGAGAGAGAGAGAGAGAGAGAGAGAGAGAGAGAGAGAGAGAGAGAGAGAGAGAGAGAGAGAGAGAGAGAGAGAGAGAGAGAGAGAGAGACGGCCCTTCCCCACCCTCATCTTCTGGACAATGGCAACTAATCACTGGCATTTTCCTTGCCATTACCTCACTCTTGGCGGCTTAAAAATGTCAAGCCAAACAGAAATGGCGGGAGATTATCGGCAATTTTAACGGGACCACATAACACTATTGTGGGAGGAAGGAAGGGAAGGAAGGGAAGGAAGGGAGTGATGAAGGGAGTGAAGGGAAGGAAGAGAAGGGAATCATGAAGAGAAGGGAGTAAAGAAGGGAAGGAATGGGTGAGGAGAGAAGAAAGGGAAGGAAGTGAGAGTATCAAGAACAGTAATAAGGAAGGGAATACAAGGGAACACAAACAGCAACAGACCCTAGGGTCCCTGCGAAGGCTGTTTGATATAACTACTCTACATTAGCTACTTGAATTAGAGAAAGGATAGTACAGTGGAAGTCTCCTCCCCTCCCACCCATCCCTCCAGCCGAAGCTGGCAGGAAAAGAAGTGATACCATGTAGTATAGAAAAACTACATGGAATTTTCGAGGTAAGTTATTAGGTAAGCAAGGGTGAAATACAGTTATATATTATAGTAATCAGGAAAATAAGGCCAGATTCGTGTTCAGCATGACCGAAAACCTCAATGTACCAATTTTCATGAGATTCTGAGGTGTGGAAATTTGCATGAAATTTTGTAGGGTACACCCTTAGAGTTTTTGACATAAATCATATATTTTGAAATAACTCGAAATGTATGGGGTTTATCTAAAAAACGTATGGTATATAAAAGAAAGCACAGAAGATGCCCGTTCTATTGGGCTATAGTGAAATCGAATTTGAATGTAATTATAGATGTAGGAGTGTAAAGCATTCTGCATTAATTTCTTTCACAATATATATATTTTTTTCACAAATATTAGAGTTATTGGAAAGAGGATGACTATATGATATAGTCATTATCAAACTCCATAACTTTACCTCTATACAATTTTCCAGTAGGACTAATATTTACGTAGTAAAATGGGAAAAAACTTTTTCGACCAAAATTCTGGTGGAATTTACGGGCCACAAAATGGAAAATGCTAATATTATAGTAATGACAAAACTAACTCCAGATTCGTGTTCAGCATGACCGAAAACCGCATTGTACTAATTTTCATGAGATTCGGAGGTGTGGAAATTTGCATGAAATTTTATAGGTACACCCTTAGAATTTTTGACATAAATCATATATTTTGAAATAACTCGAAATGTATGGGGTTTATGTGTAAAAAACTTATGGTATATAGAACAAAGAATAGGAGACGCCCTTTCTACACATACTACAACCAGAAGGAAGAGGAGGAGGAGGAGGAGGAGGAGGAGGAGGAGGAGAGGATGAATAAGAAGAGAAGAGAAAGAAAAAGATAAAAAGAGAGAGAAGCAAAAAGAAGGGAATAAGAGGTAGAGAGAAAAAGTAAAGAAGGGACAAGAAGAGATATATAACAAGATGTGTAAAGGGAAAGGAGAGATAAGATAAGGAAGAGTAGAACAAGGAAAGATAGAAAGCAAAGTGTGGTTAGAGCAAGTTTTGGGGACAAGATGTGAGAGAGAGAGAGAGAGAGAGAGAGAGAGAGAGAGAGAGAGAGAGAGAGAGAGAGAGAGAGAGAGAGAGAGAGAGAGAGAGAGAGAGAGAGAGAGAGAGTGTGTGTGTGGGAGGGAGGCTGTGGAGGGGAAGAGGATGTGAGAAATAAAAGAGCAAATGGAGGAGAGAGTGAGTGAGCAAAGAAAGAAAGAAAAAAAGTGAAGGACATAGATGCTGAGATGTCACAGAGAGAGAGAGAGAGAGAGAGAGAGAGAGAGAGAGAGAGAGAGAGAGAGAGAGAGAGAGAGAGAGAGAGAGAGAGAGAGAAAGAGGGTGGCTCAGGTCAGGCCGTGTCAGCCACATCACAGCAAATCAATGCACGCCGCAGCAAACTTGGCCCCGCCCCGCCCAGCCCCGCTCCACCTTGCCCCGCATCGCCCCGGTCAGGTCATCCACATCTCATCTCTTCTCTTTTCTCTCTCTCTCTCTCTCTCTCTCTCTCTCTCTCTCTCTCTCTCTCTCTCTCTCTCTCTCTCTCTCTCTCTCTCTCTCTCTCTCTCTAACAAACAGTCCATCTTCTCTTTTTTCTTTATTCTCCATTTGGCAGGATTTTATTTTTTTTGTCTTTCTCTTTCTCTCTCTTGTTCTCTCACTTCACCGCCTCTCCACTTTATCTAGCGATATCTCTCTCTCTCTCTCTCTCTCTCTCTCTCTCTCTCTCTCTCTCTCTCTCTCTCTCTCTCTCTCTCTCTCTCTCTCTCTCTCTCTCTCTCTCTCTCTCGTCGCTTCTTTTCCCTCTCATTTAAAGTTTCTCTCCATCCCTCTTCCCTTCCATGTCCGTTTGTTTACCCTTCTAACTTCCACTAATAGTTCTCTCTCTCTCTCTCTCTCTCTCTCTCTCTCTCTCTCTCTCTCTCTCTCTCTCTCTCTCTCTCTCTCTCTCTCTCTCTCTCTCTCACACAACACTCCATCTCTTCTCCTCTTCCTTCCCTTTCACCGACAGCTCATTCTTCCTACCTCCCTTTGCCTTCTCCCTCCCTTTCCCTCTCCCTCCCCTTGGGTAATTTAACTCCCTTTTCCTTCCCTTTACGGATGGTCAATCTCCTCCCTTCCTATTTCAACCTAGAAACTCCTCCTCCCTTCTCTCTCCCTTTCACGGATCACTCTTCTCTCTCCCTTTTTCCCTCCTCTCTGCTGTCTACCGTCCCTCTCCCTCCCTCACTCTCTACTCTTTCCTCTCTTTTTCTTCTCTTCTTTGGACAGTCCCTCTCTCTTTATCTCCCTCCAAGGACGATCTATCTCCTTCTCCTTCCACGCAGTCCTTCTCTCCCTTCTTCTTCTCCTCCTAGCAGATATCTCTCCCTTTCTTTCTCTCTCTCTCTTCCTCCCCTCCCTCCCTCCCTCTCCTACCACACCCACACTGCGGTCTCAGCCCTCAAAGTTTATCTCAAAGAAGTCGTGAGGCGAGAGGACAACCCCCCCCCCTTTTCCCCTCTCTCCTTCCCCTCCCTTCCCCTGTTTCACTGCTTCCCCTTCCTTCATGTCTTCTTGTACCCCTTCCTTCCCCGCCACTCCCTTCTCTCCCTCACATATACCATCCTATTCCTCCATCTTTCTCATAACTTCATTCACAACTTCCTCTTCTATCTCCTCCTTCATATTCTTCTCTCAACTCTGTCTCCACCCTTTTCTGTCCATTAACTACTCCTCCTCCTCCTCCTCCTCCTCCTCCTCTTCTTCTTCCTTCTCCTCCTCCTCTTCATCTTTCTCCTCTTCCTCCCCTTCTTCTCCCAGGATTTAGCATGTCGCGAGGAACGGTTACTATTCAGACTTTCAAGGGAACACGAACAAGTCTTGGTGGTGATCGTGTGTGTGTGTGTGTGTGTGTGTGTGTGTGTGTGTGTGTGTGTGTGTGTGTGTGTGTGTGTGTGTGTGTGGGTGTGGTAATAGTACACATGAAGCCATTTCTTAATACTGATCGTCGTGATGGCAAACTCTCTTAGTTGTCTCTTCTTTCCTTCCTTCCTTCCTTCCATCCTTCCTGTCTCGCTCCTCGCTACCATCGTTTGCCACCTCAGACCCCCACCAAAAGAAGATAAATAAAAGAAATAATAAAATTTCTTCACAAATCCGGCAAAATGGTCACAACAAGCGACTAGTCCACGAAGAATCCTTGACAGTTCATAGGTGGGAGTTGCGTTTTATCGACGAACCATCATCAAGCGTGTGGTTGGCCAGCGGACACGAGTTTACGGGAGGAGTGATCGGGGCGGTTGTGACGGAGCGACCCGGTGTACCTTTGACCGTTGCCGCAGGTCTGGCCAAAGGACTATGGACACTGTTTTGCAAAGTTTCTGGTTTATCCTTTCTCCTTTTCTTCCTTTTTGACAAGACGCCTTCGAAGATTTTCCATTTTAATAAATACGGAAGAAGCATTTTTTTTTTCCATTTTTGTGGGGGAGATTTAACGGTGTCTCTCCTGTCCCTGTACGTTGGTGGTTGAAGCGAAAAACATAAAAAAAAAGTATAAAAAAAAGAGGCAGGGTACATTCTTCTCTGGGCCAGGTGTCTGGTCTCTTCTGGGACTCTGTCTTTGTCGTCGTTCTTTGCATTGTAAAAAATATGTATGTAAAGGTACATAATGTGGTCTGGTGAAACTAATCTATGTGCAAGAGTAGTGTCCTTCCAACCTAACAATGCAAAACAACGCGGGACGTATAGACTGACGAATGACCCCAAATTGTTGACGCGAATCCGTGAAGGAAGAGCTGGTGACTTTCGTTCCAACACGGGTAGTAAGGTCTGCCAGAAGAGGGACTAGAAATTTCACGTGAAATTGTGTGTGGTGTGATGGTGGACTTGGGGGTGAAGGTGACTTTTTGGTTTCCTATTATCTTGGTTTATTTCCATTTTCGCTTAAATTAATGTTTAAGGTATAAACGCCGACTGGGTTTAATCAGTTTAGTGCAAAGAAAAAAAAAAATATAAATTAACAAAGACTGATGAGGAACACTTTTATTGCTGATCAGACGGAATCTGTCCTTTACTTTCAGTTCTCCCGTCCCTTCTTATCCCTTCTTTTTGTTAAAACCAACAAGAGAAAAAAACATCGGTGGAGGCACAAAAAAACGACAGAATAGGTGCAACAAAGCGTTTTGCGGGTACTTATGAATATCTTAAACAGAACATTTAGATATCTGTCGGAGGGGATGTTTTTTGGTGTGTGGGCCAAATAAGTATGTAAGAAGTCCATTTGATCCTGTGAACTTAAGATATAAGAAAACGGTGGGGTTTGTTTTTTATAATTGATTTCCCCCGTAGCCCTCCCCATTTCGGATCCCCTTTCCCACCCCCCCTCCCTATTTGCGTTTCCTCCCTTCTCTTTTAATTTTTCCCCTAGATCCTCTCCTTCCCTTCCCTTTCTCGTCCTTCTTTCCTTCCTCCATCCTGCCACTATCTTTCTTGTCCACATTTTCCCCCCCCTTCCCCCCCCCTCTCTTTAACCACCAAGACTAATACCCAATCGTTATAACCAAAATTCCCTGCTCTATGTTTTCCCCCACCCTTTCCTTTCCGTCCTCCCTCCCCTCCCCCCACACCTAACGGGTTTTCCTCCCCCCTCCTTTTACCTAGTAGAATATAAGCCGTTTAAAAAGAAAATAAAAAATAAATGAAATAAGATACGCGAAAAAGAACCACAATAAGGAAAATATACCACAATCCCCGTTTCCTCCTGAGGCTTTCCCTATTGTATTTCGGAGAGACAAGGAAGCGCCTCTACCCTTCGAAATTCCTACCACTTGTTGGTGTTGAAAGAAAAAAAAAAGATTTCCTCACTAACCAAGACGCTATTCAAGACACTCCACAAATTTCATATTGACGTCACTGAATAACAAGAAAAAGTAAACTAAAATGAACAAGGCACTGTGCCAGAACCATTGTACAACACGCACTGGGCATGAATCACCTCACCACCTCACCACCTCATACCAACCTCGCACCGTCTAAGCGTGGCCTCAGATCTGATCACGCGGACGGAGCCATGGGTTCCAAGGTGGCCGGTTGTTCCGTCGCGTGTCCCGGCAAACACTCCCGTCTCGTCCCACCCCGCGCGTGTGCAGTTGTTTCTAGATGGCTTATGTGGTATTTCTACTTCTTCTTCCTTGGTTTATTAAGAACCGTCCTGCGTGGATCCAAATATCTACGAGGACACGTTATCACATACCAGGAAGATTTATCTTAGAAAAGAAAATAGAAAACAAAGACTATAATAAATATAGATATAATACTAAATAAAACGAATATATATGTTTCTATATCCAAATTTAAGAGACAATACGTAATGATTCCAGCAATATAAAACAAGTCTTTTTTTGGTACTTAATTAATATACGTGTTAGTAATAATAAATACAAAGAATCCACAGCCTGGCAAACCTAAACTTCAATACGATTACCAAGCAACAACTCCTGTCTTGTTGCTTGATAAGGGTAACGATTGTAATGGCTTTAGGAAGGTCGTGGGGGTACTGCTGCCGGGCCAGTCCGCACTCTAACTAAGACACTACTACTACTGACCGCGTCTCTCTACTCTCCTCGTATCTCGTCTCTCTATCTCGTCTCTTCTCGTCATCGTGTCTGTCTCATATCCTCTTCTCTCTCTTCGTTCTCTCGTATTCTCTCTCTCGTCCTCTCGTCTCTTGCTCCCATCATTTCCCTCACTTTCCTCCCTGCTTTTTTCCTTCCCCGCCACCCCCCTGAGCACCGCACGGTACTGGGATGGTACATATGTATTAAAGATAGAACATGACTATTAGGACGCAAGCTGACGTAACCCAATAACAGAACACTATTGGTTGTTTTCTGTTACTACTACTTGCTAGACTACGACTACTATTTACTAGAACCTACTGCTAATCTATTACTAATTACTGATACTCAGACTATTACTGTACTAGCTAACTACTCACTATCTATTATACACTACCGGCCTTTGACTACTACGTTATACTACTGTTGATGTTCCAGTATTACTTGTCCTACTTAAAACGCCAACGAGAGATACGCGTTCACTTGACGCTTCTCTGTGTGGGACTCTAGTATCCGGACCACACATTTATAAACTCAATAAAAAGGTTACGAAACCTTTTACATGCAAGGCCGCTGTGGTACAAAATGAAAGTTTTTTGAACATAAAAACATAAAAACATTTTCATTCAACGCGTGCAACTTCACGATGATGATGAGATGATAATGATGGTTGATAGTATAAACAATAAGGACTGTAGCTGAGAGACTAAAGGACTGGGCTTTCTGGCTTGGCCCTAGGACATAACTACACAACCTAAGAACTTGGACACCCACAACACAGACACACACGAGAACAGATGAACACAGAGCGCACAGCACACACACTATACACACTGCAAACAGAGCAACACACACAACACAACATAACACCTACTCAAAACACAAACAACAGCACAGGACAACACATACTCATTATAAACATCAATAAATGATATTAATGTATATATATATATAATAGTATATATATATATATATATTTTTTTTTTTTTTTTTTTTTTTGTTCCCTTTTTTTTTTTTCCTCCTCTTTCCATACATCCCTTTTTTTTTTCCTCTCTCTCCTCCCGTCTTGCTCCTCTCGCTTCTAACATCTCATCACCCATAGCAACACTCTCTCTTGTTTCCTCTTCTCCTCTCTCCTCTCATCATCTGCATCGCCCTCCCTCTCTCTCTCTCCTCTGTTTTTTTTTTTTTTTTTTTTCTGTCTCTCGATTCTTCTCGCATCACTCTCTTCTCCCATCTCTCCTGCTCTCTCTCTCCCTCTCTCATGCCCCTCTCTAAAAATTATATATATATATAAGTATATATCTAATCTATCATATATATATATAGTATATATGTATAACATATAATATATATATATATATATATATATATATATATATATCAATACTATGTAATATATATATATAAATAAATAGATATAATATATCTATATAATATAAATATCATATATTATAGTAATATATATATAGTTACCTATATCATATAATATTTATATATATATATTAGTAAATAGTAGATACACAGACATACTCCCTCTGTATATATACCAATATATATATATCTTGATATAGTAATCTCTATATGATATATATATATTAATTATGTAAACATATCATTATTCATAGAATATATAAATATATCTAGTATATATATATATTATATAATATATATATCAACATATAATATATGTATCAGATATATAAGTAATTGTATAGAATCTCTATATCGATATATATCTATATGTAGTTAATTTAATACTTTCCTTATATAATATATA
>JAPQNM010000016.1:11568709-11576179 GCA_029783475.1 Metacarcinus magister | reverse complement strand
TTACATTTTTTAATGAAAATAAATAACTTCCATAGCCATTGGCACCGGTGACAGAGTCAGTAGTGAAAATTTTGATCGGTCGGTCATGTCCGAACGAGCGGTGGGAAATGAATTGTTTTCTGCCTCTATATACCTAATTATAGTGAGCCTTATCTTGATGCAGCAGCATTTAAGAATGAAAATAAATAACTTCCATAGCCATTGGCACCGGTGACAGAGTCAGTAGTGAAGATTTTGATCGGCCGTCATGACCGAGCGAGCGGTGGGAATTGAATTGTTTTCTGCCTCTATATACCTAATTCTAATGAGCCTTATCTTGATGCAGCAGCAATTAAGAATGAAAATAAATAACTTCCATAGCCATTGGCACCGGTGACAGAGTCAGTAGTGAAGATTTTGATCGGCCGGTCATGACCGAGCGAGCGGTGGGAATTGAATTGTTTTATGCCTCTATATACCTAATTCTAGTGAGTCTTATCTTGATGCAGCAGCATTTAAGAATGAAAATAAATAACTTCCATAGCCATTGGCACCGGTGACAGAGTCAGTAGTGAAGATTTTGATCGGCCCGTCATGACCGAGCGAGCGGTGGGAATTGAATTGTTTTCTGCCTCTATATACCTAATTCTAGTGAGCCTTATCTTGATGCAGCAGCATTTAAGAAGGTCAAAGAAAGTCTGGTCTTGGTTAGCCTTCCTTTCCCTGCCAGCCATGGCTGGGGAGAGAAGCCTTCACCCTTACTATCCTGTATCCTTCACTCTAGATTAGATAGTGTACTCACAAACAGCCTCGTAAGGGCCAGCAGGCCTGTTGCTGTTTGTTCTTCCTATGTGTTCCTATGTGTTCCTCCTCCTCCTCCTCCTCCTCCTCCTCCTCCTCCCTACAAAGAAGGGTCACCTGATAATACTCGCTGCGGTTGACAACAATATACTGGTTTGGACCAAGACCGGGCATTGTGGAGTGACCGAGATACCCGCTGATAAGGAGGAGGAGGAGGAGGAGGAGGAAGAAGAGGAGACGGAGTAGAAGGAGAAGGAGGAAGAGTAGGAGTAGCAGCAGAAGGAGAAGAGGCGAAGAAGGAGGAGAAGAAGGTCGACTAGGAGGACAAGGAGGATGAGGAGGAGGAGAAGGATATGGAAGAATAGGAGAAAGAGGAGGAGGAGGAGGAGGAGGAGAAATGTTGATATTTTTTGGTGTCCTTTCCTAAAACGATGGGGATATATATTTTTTGGCGGGGAAAGTTCTTGTAGAGGGGATGAGAGGGAAAGTTTGACAAGAATCACCGCGGCAGCTGCTCCCGGGCGGCGGTGGGCGGACGAGAGTTGTGTGTGGGATGCGATGACACGTTACTCCTGATGTGTTTTATCCCCTGTTCTAAGCGGGGGAAGGAAGGGAAGGAAGGAAGGAAAGATTGTGTAGGTGGGTGGGATGAAGGGGTGGATGGGTGGGTGGGTGGAGAAGGAAGGTAAAGAAAGAATGTGTGTGTGTATGTGTGTGTGTGTGTGTGTGTGTGTTGAAGTATAATTTTAGTTGTGTATTTAACGTGTGACCTTTATAACGGTGTAACTTTTTGGCATTTCAACTTGACTTTGGTTCTCACAGATGCAGTGAAAGTGTAATGAACAGAAAAAACAAATGAAACGCGATACAATGAAGTTTATGATAAAAAATAAAAGATGTGGCAGGATGGTTTTGTATCTTTAATATATTTTTCTTCTTTCAGTGTGTGTTTGTGTGTGTGTGTGTGTGTGTGCGTGTATGTGTGTGTGTGTGTGTGTGTGTGTGTGTGTGTGTGTGTGTGTGTGTGTGTGTGTGTGTGTGTGTGCGTGTGTGTGTGTGTGTGTGTGTGTGTGTGTGTGTGTGTGTGTGTGTGTGTGTGTGTGTGTGTGTGTGATCTTGACATTTTGATGGACATTTGGAGGTATGTCTGTCCAAGAAAATGGAGGAGAAGGAGGAGGAGGAGGAGGAGGAGGAGGAGGAGGAAGAGGAGGAGGAGGAGGAGGAGGAGGAAAGGTTTACTGAGGGTTAAGAGAAGAGGAAGATTAAGGAGGGACGTGGAACATATGAAGTGGAGGGGAAGAGGAGGGAGGAAGGTAGATAAGATGGGGACAAAGGGAGAGGAGGAGGAGGAAAGAAGGAAGGAAGGAAGGAAGGAAGCAAGGAAAGAATAAGGGAAAGAAGGACAGAAACAAATAATAAAGGAAAGGAAACAAACTTAATAACACAATAGATAAAAAAAAAAATAAGACTAATAATCCTGATTCATTTATTTATTTTTCTTCTCATCATTTTTTTTTTTTACATATTCTAATTAATGAAAATAGGAAGGAAAGGTAGATGACCCTTGTGTAAATTAATTAGTTAACGTATAATAGAGATGATGTTACCTGTTAGCATGAGTGTTACCTGTTACCTGTTTACCTGTTAGTGTGAGTGTTACCTGTTACCTGTCACCTGTCACCTCTCTTTCACCTCCAAACACACACCACCGATTCATTTGTCCTGATTGATTTTGTCTCGTCGTGTGTCCGTCTGTCTGTGTGTGTGTATATTTGTGAAGGTTTGTTTTGTGTGCGTGTGTGTGTGTTATCTGTCTGTCTGTTAGTGTGCGTCCATCAATCTCTCTCTCTCTCTCTCTCTCTCTCTCTCTCTCTCTCTCTCTCTCTCTCTCTCTCTCTCTCTCTCTCTCTCTCTCTCTCTCTCTCTCTCTCTCTCTCTCTCTCTCTCTCTCTCTCTCTCTCTCATATGTGGTCAAAATGTTCTCCACTTCCCATCTTCTTCCTACTTTACTCAGAATATTTATATAACATCGATGTCAATCAGCTGATCAGTTTACTCTTCCCTTCCCTTCCCTTCCTTTCCCCTCCCTTCCCTTCCCTTTCCTTTCCTTCCCTTCACTTCGCTTCACTTCGCTTATCTTATCCTCCCTTCCCTTCCCCTCCCATCCCTTCCCCTCTCTTCCCCTCCTTTCCCTTCCTTTCCAGCATCATTCCTTTCCCTTTTCCAGTACCTCTCCAGTATTCAAGTCTTTTCCTTCCCTTTGGCAACACGATTCATCAAATGGCGTCTCTCTCTCTCTCTCTCTCTCTCTCTCTCTCTCTCTCTCTCTCTCTCTCTCTCTCTCTCTCTCTCTCTCTCTCTCTCTCTCTCTCTCTCTCTCTCTCTCTCTCTCTCTCTCTCTCTCTCTCTCTCTCCCCCCGCCCCTTGTGTATGATCTGTTTTTGTTTGTATCGTCTATAGTTTGGTGATAATTTATATTTTTTATTATGTGTAGTAAAATTTAATATCAAATAATTTTCTAAAGATAAAAATGTTATCATAATCGTGTGCATGTTAATAGTTAGTGATTTTGTTCTTCTGAATCTGAAATTATTAATGATGGTAATGGTAATAATAATAATAATAATAATAATAATAATAATAATAATAATAATAACAATAATAATAATCTAATTTCGCCTTGTGCTAAAGTTATTTTTCTAATGTTATCGTGTTAATACTAAATTCCCCATCCATCAATACACACATTCCTTCTTTCCAACAGTGCATCATTATTGAATCATTTAACGGATACAATAAATAAAACATTCATTAACACACCTAACACTCCAACCCCTTACGTTTACATTGCCTTAATAATAAAAAAAAAACTTAGTCATGAATTTAACTTGTCACTTTTTTTTTCAATCGTCTTATTGCATGAGATATAATTGCAACTTTTACATTTATCGGTGTTGTTGCGTGTGTCTGAGGTGTTCAGGTGTTGAGGTGTGTTGCATATAGAGGTTCCTGATGGGGTGTGGCGGCGGCTCTTCCTTTATGGCTATCGGGGGATGGGCGGCGTGGAGATGGGCGGGGAGAGGATGGTAAGGGCGTTATCCTTCCTCCATTTGAAAGCTTTACAGAGAGTAGCATCGTCCCCTCAGGTTCCTAAATTACCTCAATGTTTCAGACTCTCCCGCACAGGTTCATACATACATAACAGCGCACGAACCACTTGTTTCTATAGTTTATTCATCCCTTGGTCATCCTTGTGTTGTGTAATAAAGATAAAACAGACAGAGGGTTGGAAGGGCGGAGGTGAGCCGCTGCACGTGTATACTCGTGCGTACGTATAGCTACCTAAGTGTATAGCACAGCGGAATGATGGCGGCAGGCAAGGCTCCGTCCCCAAAGCAAAGCACTGTGATCCGAACCTCATTTCACGGGAAAGTGACGCCAAGAATATGAATGTGGTGCATCGTTAATAATGATGAATTAATGGTGAATGTGCGAGTATAATGTTGAGTCTCCGTGAAGAACCTGACGTTAGTGATGGCCGTGCTGGAGGGAATGTTACACTGGGAATACTAACTTGGAAGGATCGGCTCAGGAAGTACCGAAGCAAGTGTCGTGTTCACTTTAACGTACAACCAGAACATCCTAAACCGTCTAGTTGTTTGTGTTTGTAGCTGTGTGTTAATTTTAAGCTGTTTTTTTTTTTTTTATAAGATATTCTCTAACAAGAACTGTTTATCTGCATCATTATTTGTCCGTTTGATAATTCTGTTGCAACACAGTGTAGAGTTAGTTGTATGGATTTATAATAAGGGATGATTGTGACAATGTAACGTCACGCAATTTTATTTGTCACTTCTTTTTTTTTCTCTAAGAATGTGTGAGTTATCCCGTGTTTCAGCTGATACTTGAGCTTCGCATCATTCTTAATGGTGATACAGATGGTGATGAATACTCGTCCAGAACCAGTACTGCATCGCACGCCAGGGTTACACGTTCTTATTTTATTTTCACAAGTCATAAAACTTTAAAAATGTCACGTCCTTTTCGTTACACCTTGAGTGGAATGAAAAGTTTCATTCCTGTTCCTCTCGAAAACAGACAATAATATAACTTCAACACAACAAATATCTCAAAACTCTTTGTAACAACGGACGTATTTGAAAACACTTACACTAATAAACAAAGTTTTCAAAACTGGAACTCACTATTTGAGTCGCAGGTCGCAATCCATCTTTATACACACGTCATTTATATATATATATATATATATATATATATATATATATATATATATATATATATATATATATATATAGTAAGGAGTCAAACTTGGCCTGAACCAAGGTTACTGAAATATCGCTTCACAGTGAGACTTATTGGAGAAAGCATCGGTTTCTTTCTTTTTATTATTGCAAAAAAGACGATATTAAAGTAGAGTCTGTACTATTATTTCCTATCATATACAGTATTTACGTACTGTTACTATAATAAAGCAAGTGTTCAGGCAACTCCATCCCCTCCCTAATCAAAAGAAATTGTATGGGAAAAAAAATAATGTTCCCTTGAAGAGTGTGTTAGTCACTTTTTGAACTCAGCGAATTATGATTGAAAATTATCAGCCAATTACAGAAAACTCGTCGTAGCACTTAGGATGTGTGTCAGGCAGTACAAACTGGCACGCGCACTCACGTACATACACACACATATATCCTTTTTTACCCACACACACACACACACACACACACACACACACACACACACACACACACACACACACACACACACACACACACACACACACGGTCCGTCTCTCAGGGTCGCTGGCCTCTCCTCACATCAAAGCCCAACACTTGCACTGCGTTGGTCTGGCACTGGCTAGGGCGCCTTTGATCCTCCGTCCGACCTGATAGCAGCGGACGGCGGGGCTCAGAGGTACGGTGGGGGGGCCCTCGGAGGGAAGGGGAGAAGGGGGGGGCGAGCACACGTTATGGAGGGAGACAGGTAAAGGGATGGGAGTTATGGTTGATAATAGATACTACCTCCCTGCTTCTGTTTCTCGTGCACGAAAGAGAAAGTAAAGGTTTGCAAGTATCTCTCTCTCTCTCTCTCTCTCTCTCTCTCTCTCTCTCTCTCTCTCTCTCTCTCTCTCTCTCTCTCTCTCTCTCTCTCTCTCTCTCTCTCTCTCTCTCTCTCTCTCTCTCTCTCTCTCTCTCTCTCTCTCTTTCTCTTTCTCTTTCATCTATACCCGGCTCTCCCACCTAACAATTATCTCCTTTCTATTCATCTCGTCTCTTCGATATTGTCTGCTTTCGATTTCTAAAACTACCTCGCGATGGACTGAACACTAATTCCTGTTGTAAGTCAAATATTTAAACTGCGTAAGTGTGCGTTAGTGACTTGTCATCTCATCACCGGTGGAGCTGTCAGTCATTTGTTTATTAATTCATCGTCATAATCCTGGAGTATTCTCTTTTATTTTCACTCAAGATTATCTGCCGTTTCAGGACAGGTTAAGGTACATACAGTGTCTACCTGAGCACCGTCTCCCTGGCCCCCTGTTAACCTGCCTTTGCTTCTTTTGATGCGAGGTCACATAAGATAAGACAGATGAGAAATGTGCACGTCATTTTAAACAACAGTGGGTCGAGCAGGAGTGGAACAAGGTCCGTGAAATGTTTGAAAGCGAAAGTGGGACAACCCCGCACCGCTGCCTCCCTAACACGGTGCGTTTCGTAAACTATTTTAAAAAGAGACGCAAAGCAAAAGCTACAAAGCACGCAAAGAAGAAATGAAAAAACAACGTTGCCTCGTGTTGCTCTGAAGAGAAGTGAAAGACTTAGAGAAAAGAAGAACATGTTGGATTCTGAATGACATGACGAAGCATCGCTCTTCTGTTCTTTCCTCATTACTCAATGTCACGTCCTTCAAAACAGACTCACAGTGTTAAGTTTGATAAATAATAACCAAACTAAAACACACTGAAGTGCATGCATCACGTACGCACATAAAGAACATTTAACCTTTCACCAATACTCTCAACACACGTCCGGGGAAGCGACGGAGAAAAAAAATATCATTGAAAAAGATAAATCACACCATTGTCCTTGACACTCACACTCACTCTTCCGTTCACCTCACACTGTCTGCTCTATAATGTTGTGTTCAGTACAACTCATCGCCTCCACAACACTGCGCCTCCGTCTGCCTTGTGCTTGTTTGTTATCAAGCTCCTCCTGCGCACGTCACCTCCATCCAAATAACAAGGAAACATCCAAACACGAAGCTGCTTACAAACTGAACAACTGGAACGGAACGGAACGGAATGACTTGTTTACTCGCGTATGAAATCTGATTAATATTCGAGAATGAGGACACTGATGGCAATTAAATCCCTTAATTCAATAATAAAACAAATATACCTTCAGTAGTACATATGATAGCGGATAGAATAGATTGAATAAAGGTTACGACGCTGTAAAGTGTAAAAGAATCTCCCTTTCAACAATATAAAACTGCTGACGCCGTCCCTCCGTAGAACTTTGTCAGACTTCATGATTTGTTGCTCACTTTGGTGTTGAAAACTGTAACATTAATTGGTATTTTAATAAGGCGAAGCATTCTCCCTCTCTAACACTGAAACAATAGTCCTCAAGCATCAATTCTCCAGCACACACACCACCTTCCCTTCAT
>JAPQNM010000016.1:11561209-11563709 GCA_029783475.1 Metacarcinus magister | reverse complement strand
TTGTATCTTAGTGTGTGTGTGTGTGTGTGTGTGTGTGTGTGTGTGTGTGTGTGTGTGTGTGTGTGTGTGTGTGTGTGTGTGTATGTGTATGAACAAAAATTTTCCTTTAAAACATTTATCTTATTGATGTTCGGAAGCAATTTTAAAGGATTTGTGTTTAACTTTGGTTTCATCTTTTATATATTTTTTTTTGTTTCTCACTCTCGCTCTCTTTCTTTCTCGTTTATTTTTTGAGTGTTTTCAGTATCTCTCTCTCTCTCTCTCTCTCTCTCTCTCTCTCTCTCTCTCTCTCTCTCTCTATCTATCTCTCTCTCTCTCTCTCTCTCTCTCTCTCTCTCTCTCTCTCTCTCTCTCTCTCTCTCTCTCTCTCTCTCTCTCTCTCTCTCTCTCTCTCTCTCTCTCTCTCTCTCTCTCTCTCTTATTTTTTCCTCTCACATTTCCCTTTGAAAAAACTAGAGTGGTTATTTTCTTTTTTTTTCTTTCTATTTTAAAAAGATTTATCCATTTTCACTTGTTCATATTTTTTCTTGTTTTTTTTTTCTTCAAAAGTTTTATTCATTTCATTTCATTTTTTTATCGTTCATTTTTATCATTTCATCTGATAGCAAAAAAGTGTTCAATTCTCCTCTTTTTTTCTCTTCTCTCTTTTCGTTTTTCCTTTCAATTTCTGCTCCATTTTTCACACTGCCATATCATTGACTTACTTTTTAGAATTCTTCAAACTATCTCTATTTTTTCGTCTCTCTCTCTCTCTCTCTCTCTCTCTCTCTCTCTCTCTCTCTCTCTCTCTCTCTCTCTCTCTCTCTCTCTCTCTCTCTCTCTCTCTCTCTCTCTCTCTCTCTCTCTCTCTCTCTCTCTCTCTCTCTCTCTCTCTCTCTCTCTCTCTCTCTCTCTCTCTCTCGCTCTCTATGAATTAATATGATACTGTCTTTGCGAAATAAATCTTATGTAGAGAAACTGACACAACTTAATATCTTTCTCGAGAAACTTCGCCGCCAAGAAAACCTTATACAGTGTTTTAAAAATTTAACTTATAGGGTTTACGAATGTCAATGCAAATAAACTGTTATCAAAAATATTATAAGAAACAGAATTAAACTAAGATATAAATAAATACAAATTAATTACAATGAACTATTCTTTACTAATGAATTAAAAAAGGAGACGAAAAAAAATGGTACGTGGGAAGAAAAAAAAATCATATATCAGTAGTCTTTCTCACTATTGGCTTCGTTAGAGAGTTGAATATTCTCCCGCCTTCCCCGTTGCAGGACCACAATGGATTCCCTTAAACACACATTCAACTACCATCTCCTCCAACAAGGTTTCCGGTAGAGGCTGTGTGACCCGACGCACTGCTGGCTGGTCCACTGTGTTCATTATGACTTCGTTGACTTTTAATTGTGTTTGCCTTACGTAGCGTTTACTCTAGGTTAAGGACAGACCACCGAGTTTGGGCCCTAGGGTACGTGTGGTCTGAGTTTATATATCATTCTCTCTCTCTCTCTCTCTCTCTCTCTCTCTCTCTCTCTCTCTCTCTCTCTCTCTCTCTCTCTCTCTCTCTCTCTCTCTCTCTCTCTCTCTCTCTCTCTCTCATGCAGGTTTGTCTGTGTATAGAATTAAACTGCGTCACCTTTGTTGGCATCAGGCGAGGGAGGAAGGGAGGGAGGGCGGGCGGGCGGGCGGGCGGGCGGGCGGGAGAATTCGGTGCATCAATTTATTTCGACGATAAATTCATCACGAAAACAACTTCACCAGAGCGAGAGTTAGACAAAATTTCCCCCATCCTGACACACACACACACACACACACACACACACACACACACACACACACACACACACACACACACACACACACACACACACACACATGTTTGGAGATCATCCTTACTGGGTGTGGTGAAAAGGGAGACAGAAGAGGAAGAAGAGGAAGAAGAGGAAGAGATGGAGGGAGGAAAGGGAAGAGAAGGGGGTGTTACGAGGGGCGAGGGGCGGGGTGAGGCTTAGAGGCCATTGTTAAGTGTTTTTTGTTGTCTCTATTTATGTTTGAATTATTTGTTTGTTTGTTTGTTTGTTTCCTTAGAAGCATTCCTGTGTTTTTTGTTTTCCTTTATTTTTTTTTCCTGGCGAAGAAAATGTGGCACTGGTGTAGCATTATGTATCTCTCTCTCTCTCTCTCTCTCTCTCTCTCTCTCTCTCTCTCTCTCTCTCTCTCTCTCTCTCTCTCTCTCTCTCTCTCTCTCTCTCTCTCTCTCTCTCTCTCTCTCTCTCTCTCTCTCTCTCTCTCTCTCTCTCTCTTTCTCTCGTGTGTGTGTGTGTGTGTGTGTGTGTGTTAATCTAAATATAAAAGCAGGAACCAGTGAATGATTTTCCCGCCAAATTTTTCTTCTCTTCATCTTTTCTGAGCTGGTAATGAGGTTGATTTGAGTAATTTAATAGTTTTTCGTGTACAGAGAGAGAGAGAGAGAGAAAAAAAAAAAGAGAAAGAGAGATAGTCA
>JAPQNM010000016.1:11533709-11543709 GCA_029783475.1 Metacarcinus magister | reverse complement strand
TGATGATGATGGTTTTGAGTTCCAGGGAAGTGATGAAGATTATTCGATTTAGTGATTCATCCTTTCCTTTGCAGTGAGGTTCAGGATTGATTTAATAGTGATCTGTGGATGTATTATTGTATTCTTGTATTATGTGTGTGGAATGTATGATGATGGGTGGGATTTCATTATTATTTTTCTCTTTTTTTTCTCTCTTTCTCTCTTTTTCTCCATTCTCGCACTTTTTTTTCTCTTTTTCGTTTATTTGTATTATATATGTTCAATCTACGGTATGAATGGTTTCAATTTGTGTCTCTCTCTCTCTCTCTCTCTCTCTCTCTCTCTCTCTCTCTCTCTCTCTCTCTCTCTCTCTCTCTCTCTCTCTCTCTCTCTCTCTCTCTCTCTCTCTCTCTCTCTCTCTCTCTCGTACCAGCTGGTCGGGTAAAATTTGCCAGAGATCCGAAAAACATGACTGCTTAATGAGACCAAATTTACACGCTGCCAACTTTTCACCTTTTTTTCTTTCCTCACTTTCCCGCCCTTTTTTTTTGACGTTTGCGACCCTTTTCTGTTTTCACTTTCCTTTTCTTGATTAAGTTCGATGCTACTAGTTTATCCTATTTAATGCCACTATCTCTCTCTCTATCTATCTATCTATCTCACTTTTTCTCTTTGTGTGTGCGTGTTCAATCCCGTATGAAGTGTGTAAGTGCGTGTGTGTGTGCGTGTGCGTGTGTGTGTGCGTGTGTTCCAGCTGTCGTATTGTCGCCGTCAATTTGTCGTCTCCGTCACGCGAATTGACCAATCAGCGTGGTGCGTTCTGAGCATAGTGTGAAGCGTGTGTCTGATTGGACGGAGAGGCGCTGCCCTATATTTTATCTCCTAGACTCAGAGGCGATTTCTATGTATGTTTGTTTATCTCGCTGGACGGAAACCTGCGGAGACCATTTCCAAACTCCGCAAATTGAGTCCAGAAATTTCCATGTCCGTGTCCGTGTGTGTGTGTGTGTGTGTGTGTGTGTGTGTGTGTGTGTGTGTGTGTGTGTGTGTGTGTGTGTGTGTGTGTATATATAGTTTTTTATTCTCTCCTACATAAAGTGTCACAGGTTGGCAATCAAGAAAATATATAGTTGTGAAATATTTAGATGTAAAGTAATAGAATTCTGTCTGTCTACCTTTCCATCTGTCTTCTCTCTCTCTCTCTCTCTCTCTCTCTCTCTCTCTCTCTCTCTCTCTCTCTCTCTCTCTCTCTCTCTCTCTCTCTCTCTCTCTCTCTCTCTCTCTCAATTGAGGGACTAAATTTCATCAATGCTAAATTCTACCCTGAGGACTGATGAAGGGAGGGAGGGAGGGAGGGGGAGAGGGAGGCAAGATGAGAGGTAGGAAAAGATGAGAGAGAGAGAGAGAGAGAGAGAGAGAGAGAGAGAGAGAGAGAGAGAGAGAAGAGAGAGAGAGAGAGAGTGTGCGTTACGCCAGTCGGGTACCAAAAGAAAAGAGAATTGAAAAGAAGAAAATATCGGAATAGAAACGGCAACGTTGAATCTCGACTCAAAGGCACAAGTTTTACCGGAAAAAGTTTGAGAATTGTACCAGCGAGGCTGACTGACAGACACACAAGGCAACGCCAAGCCACGGGAAGCAGGACTCGACTCCACTCATCCACTCTCTCTCTCTCTCTCTCTCTCTCTCTCTCTCTCTCTCTCTCTCTCTCTCTCTCTCTCTCTCTCTCTCTCTCTCTCTCTCTCTCTCTCTCTCTCTCTCTCTCTTTTACTTACATTTCACATTTCTTTATTCTTCTCTGTCTGCATTCCTCTTTCTACTTTTTATTCCATTCCTTTCTATATCCTTATGTTTTATCTACAACTTTATTTCAAATGATTTCCTTCCTTTTTATTTCGTTGCACTTGCCTGGGTAGTTTTCGTCGGCCTTTCCATAACCTTCCGGAGTGTTATCAATCTTTCAGTTAATTTCGGAAGGCTTCTCTTCGTCCCACACAACCATTGAGCTCATCCTATAATATGCATGACTGTGTGCATGTATGTATGTATGTATGAATGTATGCATGAGTATGTGTATTTATTTATGTGTATGTATGCATTTATGTTATTATGAATATTAGGTATATATTTCACGATAGTATTAAAAACATTACACTTCCAATTATATGATTTGAGATTGAAGTCAGTGTGTTTCATAATATATCATTCCATTCCAAAAATTCCAAAAAATAGAAGTAAAAACAATATAATTCATCCTCCCCGTAGACCATTCCAGGATCTCAATGTTCATTCCAGGATCTTAAAGTTCACTGGGAACACTCCAACTATTTTTCATCCCAACGGAAAGACCTTTATTTTTTTATTTTTTTTTCATCTCATTTTACCTCATTCTAAATTCGTCCTGATCACACACTTCCTTCCGTCTGTACCTACGTTTCTATTTATATTATTTCATTCTTTTTTTTCTTATATTATTGTTTTTTGCTTTCTTTTTTTATATATCTGTTTTTGTTTCATCTCCCCCCCCTCCCCCCCCATTGGAATAGCTACCTTCCAGCATCCAGACTGAGACATCCAGGCCACCCGCTGCCCTTCCAGACCCAGAAATATCAAATCCATCACGTGGAAATTCAGGGAGTCTGGAATTTCCTGCTAAAAGTTCAAAGGAAAATCGCTTATTGAGAGAGAAAAAGAGAGAGAGAGAGAGAGAGAGAGAGAGAGAGAGAGAGAGAGAGAGAGAGAGAGAGAGAGAGAGAGAGAGAGAGAGAGAGAGAGAGATAAAGGGGGGATGTCGTTGGGGGTAGTGACGTGAAGGAAGGAAAGACAGACAGACAAAACTGGAGTCCGATTTCTTTGAGAAGTTTTTACTAAATCCAGAAGTCCTAATTATATTCTTTTCACAAATTTCTCACCAACTCACTCACACCCCTATCCCATTCTCTCTCTCTCTCTCTCTCTCTCTCTCTCTCTCTCTCTCTCTCTCTCTCTCTCTCTCTCTCTCTCTCTCTCTCTCTCTCTCTCTCTCTCTCTCTCTCTCACACACACACACACACACACACACAACTCCATACAGGAATGATTCGTGTATTCATTTATCCTTCCAAGCATACATAGGAACATAGATACTAACAGATAAACCATTATATATACATACACATTTTTGTCTATATACATACATGCATACATACATACACACACAAATAAAATATGCAGCACGGCGCTTCTGCTCATAATTAGTTGAACCCCAAAACTTTAGAGAGTTATAATTGCCCTCAGATAATTAATTCAATCAGGTGTGTGTACGTATAGTTGTCCAGGACACGTCGCATATCATGTGTGTGTGTGTGGGTGTGTGTGTGTGTGTGTGTGTGTGTGGGTGGGTCGGTGTGTGTGTTGTGGTCTCATGTTAAGTGCCTAGCCTAACCTAACCTAACCTAACCTAACCTAACCTAAGAATGTTACCAAGAGAGTTACCGAGCACCTAAGAGTCACCGTGTGTTGTGTGTTGGCCAAGTAACATGACACACTAGTTCCTTGTCTGACACATTGATGGCCTGAGTCTGTGTCTGGTTTTTTTGAGCTGCCAGTCTGTCTGTTTGTCGGTCTATGTCGCCTTCTCTATTTGTATGTATGTATGTATGTATGTATGTGTCTGCCTGTCACTCCATCTGTCTATCTGTCTATATGTCCACCTCCATATCTCTCTCTCTCTCTCTCTCTCTCTCTCTCTCTCTCTCTCTCTCTCTCTCTCTCTCTCTCTCTCTCTCTCTCTCTCTCTCTCTCTCTCTCTCTCTCTCTCTCTCTCTCTTTCTTATAGGTTTAAAAAAATGTGTTTAAAAAGAATGGTGATATTGGGGCATTAATAAGTGTAGGTTAATTGGTAGTTATGTTAATGAGGTGATTATGTGAGAGCTATACACGTAAGTAATTAATTAGGTATGTGATGTTTTTTTTCTCGTGTCTATTCTTAATAATTAGTTACATACGGTTCCTTTTCACCTGGATGAAGATGAACAGTTTCTCACCTGCGAAATAAAAAGATAAAACACATTAATTCTTGCAACACGTGAATGTATTTATCTATGATTTTTTTTCAATGTATAACACAGGTTAATTATTTTTCTATTCACTTTTTGAGTCAAGCAAATGAACATTGACATCATCCGCATAGATATTTATTCTCTCTCTCTCTCTCTCTCTCTCTCTCTCTCTCTCTCTCTCTCTCTCTCTCTCTCTCTCTCTCTCTCTCTCTCTGGCTCATACACACGCACGCACGCACGCACGCAAGCACGCACGCACGCATGCACGCACGTACGCACGCATGCACGCACGTACACACGCACGTCTGGGGAAAAACAAGTTTCGTCAGACAATGACAAATATTTACAATTTATTAATCATGAGGTGACTGTTTGATGTGAGGCAGGAAGAAAAACACTGAGCCTGTGTGTGTGTGTGTGTGTGTGTGTGTGTGTGTGTGTGTGTGTGTGTGTGTGTGTGTGTGTGTGTGTGTGTGTGTATCATGGCAGTATGAGCTCATAAGCGCGTGAGTGTTAGAATATTGCTAATTTGTATTCAATCAGCTCAGCGAATTAAAAATTTTATGACCTCTGTACAGTGTGTTCATGTGTTACTGCATACACATGGACGTATTGACTGATCGGCTCATGCACTCACTCACTCACTCACTCACTCACTCACTCACTCACTCACTCACTCACTCACTGATTGATTGATTGAATGAATGAATGAATATCTAAATGAATTAATTAATTAATTTTAGATCGATTGCCTGACTGAACTGACTGACTGACTGATCAATTTTCCACCTCATTGACATCCCCCCCTCACACACACACACACACACACACACACACACACACACACACACACACACACACACACACACACACACACACACACACACACACACACACACACACACACACACACACACACGTTCATGCCTGTAGGTCCACATCTCATTCCCTTCGTGCTAATGAAATGGAAGAAGGAAAGGGAGATAAGAGGAAAGAAAGATGGAAGGACAAGAAAAAAATGAGAGGAAGGAAGTATGCTTCAAAAAGAAAGTCAAAGCTGGTAAGGGAAAGAGAGGGAAGAAAGTGTGAAAGTGACGGAGGAGGGTGAGGAAGAGAGGGAGGGATGGAGGTATGGAAGGAGGAAAGAAAAGTGGATAAAGTCACGATGAAAGACTCAGGAAAACCCAATTCCATTTTAGGACTCCCCTCTCGTTTCCTCCACCTCCTCCTGGCTTCTGTGACTCTCCCTCTCCTCCCTCTCCCCCCTCTCCTCCCTCCCCCACCCCCCCTTCATGTCTCCAGCCTCGGGAAAAGAGCTAAATATTGAGTCCCTTTCACTCCCGGACGGAGGTGTCAATATTCAATAGGATTTCTTGAGTTACCGCTGCCTTTTGCTCCCTGCCTTGTCTCGACCCGCTTCCTCCTGACTTCGGTTTAGTGCTGACACTCCCATTCCGACAGCGAGCTTCATTCCTCCTTCCTCCTCCTCTCCCCCCCCCCGTCCCTCTCCCCCGGGCCGGACAGACAGACAGACAGGTTAGGAGAGTAGACAGAAGATCACACGTCGAAGCAGATTGACAAATGTGTCTTATTCCTACGCAAAAATTCCTTTCTTCTCCTTCTTTTTGTTTTATTTACACACACACACACACACACACACACACACACACACACACACACACACACACACACACACACACACACATTGCATACATACATACACACATACATACATACACACATACATTGCCTACTGACAGCTGAATGATATAAGTGCTATAAATTTTCCACCAGCTGTCTAATCCTCGCTTTTGTGTGTAGGAAAGTTGGGGCCGAAAATACAACAACAACAACAACAACAACAACAACAACAACAACAACAACAACAACAACAACAACACACTCCTAAAAAAATTTACCACCAAAGTCACATCATTCCTTTGTTAAAAATACACACACACACACACACACACACACACACACACACACACACACACACACACACACACACACACACACACACACACACAAAGAAAACATTATTAAGAGAGTTTCCTGACGACTAACAAATCTTTCGGAAGCTACAAAAAGAGTAAATCTAATGTGGTTTTTTTTTCCTCTCTCTCTCTCTCTCTCTCTCTCTCTCTCTCTCTCTCTCTCTCTCTCTCTCTCTCTCTCTCTCTCTCTCTCTCTCTCTCTCTCTCTCTCTCTATCTATCTATCTATCTATATCTCTCTTGACAATAATAGACTAGTACTTCTCTTTGCTGGGACGGAACAGACTACTTGTGGAAACTCCAATATTATGTGGTACTCCAAGGCGATGAGGAAAGGGAGGAGGGAGGGAAGGGAAGGAGGGAGGGAAGGGAAGGGAGGAGAGGAAGGGAAGGGAGGAGAGGAAGGAAGGGAGGCTGGGACACACACAGAACAAAAGAGAGAGAGGCAGGGAAGGGAGGGTGTGAGGGTGTGGGGGGGTAAGGAGACAAGGATTACGAAAATGATGGGAAAGAAAGGTGGGAGAAAGAGACAAAGCAGGAAATTGGATAAAAATGGTGATGGAGAGAGAGAGAGAGAGAGAGAGAGAGAGAGAGAGAGAGAGAGAGAGAGAGAGAGAGAGAGAGAGAGAGAGAGAGAGAGAGAGAGAGAGAGAGAGAGAGAGATGAGGTAAAGCTGTGAGAAATGCTGGGAAAAAAAAAGTGAATGGAGAGAAGAGGAGGATTTGAGATGAGAGGAAGGAAAGTGGTAGATAAGGAAAAGGAAATTAAGATTCAGGGAGAGATGGAAAGGAGAGACGAGAGAGAGATAAGGCTTGTAGAAAGTAAAAGGGAGGGAGGGAGAGAGAGGAGACATGACATTGCTATGAGAAGGGAAGAAAGAAAGGAAGAGGGTGTGCAGTACTGAAAAGAGTGCAAGAATGGGGGGAGGGGAGGGAGGGGAGGGAGGAAGGAGGGGGAGGAGGGGGGATCAATACGTAGCATGAAGGAGTGAGTGAAGATTCAACAAGAGAGAGAGAGAGAGAGAGAGAGAGAGAGAGAGAGAGAGAGAGAGAGAGAGAGAGAGAGAGAGAGAGAGAGAGAGAGAGAGAGAGAGAGAGAGAGAGAGAGAGAGAGAGAGAGAGAGAGAGAGAGAGAGAGAGAGAGAGTTAAAAAGACACAGTTAAACACATATATATAAGCCCCAATTTCACTGTCTCAACTTCTGGGATATGCTACCTTGCCTGGGGCCTTGCAAGGTAGGCAAGGCAAGGCAAGGCAAGGCAAGGGAGTCTCTTAGGAAGCAAGATACGAAAAGAGACAAGGAGGCAGAGGAAGACAAAGTAACAATGGGATCAAGACATGCAAGAAATAACGTAGTGAGAAAACTATAATAATCTGTTTGTAAATCTGAACCCTTACAACAACAACTTTGGAGGTGATATGAAGCACTTGGTAATTTAGTGAAGTAACTCAGCTCGTAGTAACCTTCCATTACATGCAGAGTACTAGTGCAAAGTGGACCATTCATTACAGCCGCCGCTATTACCAACACGAAGCCGCCGCCGCTGCCGCTAGCCTGGCCTCATCTCCACTCTCAGGCAACTCAGGAGAATAAACTACACTCAAGACAAGACAACGCAAGGATAGGATAGCGAGGATAAATAGCACAACACACACACACACACACACACACACACACACACACACACACACACACACACACACACACACACACACACACACACACACACTGGTAAATATAACACGTCCTCTCTCGTTTCATCCATGTAGTGAAAGACATAACGTGAATTAACCAAACAAAATCCAAGTGAGATGTTTTAATACTGAATTGTGTGTCACGTCAATGCTAGTCCCTCCTTCCCCCCCACACCGCTCCCCAGCATACCCCCAACACACCCCCAGCACCCCCCCAGCACCCCAGAGTCCCAGGTGCTCTCTGATCGCAGCATATTCACTCAGAATTCCACAAAAGATTGAACACCTGCTCGTCTGTGTCTCAGCGGCATTAATTCTCACTATCCGCTTTAGTTACGCAGCTAATATTCAGCTGAGCCATTTGTTTTCCCTTCCTCTCATTCCCTCATTCTGTTTCTCCTTATCACTCTTCCGCTCTCCTCATCCTCTTATGCCTCTCAGCCTTCCTCCTCTTCCCTCTTCTTTGTCCTCGCCCTTTCCCTCTCACTTCCTTCATCTGCGTCTCGTCTAGTTCTATCTCCATCCATCTCTTGTCTCTTCCTTGTTCCACTTTCCCTTCACTCCTTCCCTCTTTCCGATCTTTCTCGTGTAACCTCTCCCTTCCCTTCCCTTCACTGTCACACCTGCCCTTCCCTTCCCCCTGCCGCGCCTCCCCTTCCCTCCCTGCTGTACCCGCTGCCCGTACGAAGCCCAATCATCCTTGCAACGCCTGGGAGTCGATTCTAATCCTTTTATGAATAAGGAAAACGTGTCTCGGCCTCGTCTCGCCTCCCACAAAGCCACTTAGAATGAAAAAAGCAGATTGGTATGATGACTTCTGATCCCCAAAGTGTGTGTGTGTGTGTGTGTGTGTGTGTGTGTGTGTGTTGTGTGTGTGTGTTATTGGTGGTGTGGTAGTATTGAGAAAGAGAGAGAGAGAGAGAGAGAGAGAGAGAATGATAATAAGTGAAGGAAGACGGAAGAGAATATTGTCTAAATCAATACTACTACTACTACGACTACTACTACTACTACTACTACTACTACTACTACTACTACTACTACTACTACTACTACTACTACTACTACTACTACTACTCACATTGAACATTTATCAAGTCATCACATTGAACATTTATTAAGTCATCACATTCTCGGTCTTGACTTAACGCCGCCATCCTCCTCACCACTCATCCTTCCCTGCCTCGTTATTCACCTCTCCCCTGCCGCCCCTGCCATCACTACGCCCCTACCTGTCACTCTGTTCCCTGTCACCATTACATCACCAAACATATTATCTTTCTCTTTCTTTTTTTTTCTCTCTCTCTCTCTCTCTCTCTCTCTCTCTCTCTCTCTCTCTCTCTCTCTCTCTCTCTCTCTCTCTCTCTCTCTCTCTCTCTCTCTCTCTCTCTCTCGTAGCTTTTCATCTTTATTTTCATCTTCTCATCTCCTCATTTGTCTCTCCTCCTCCCCCACCCACTATGGCTCGTCTTTTTTTACTCCTCTCCCCTCTCTTCCTCCCTCCTCCTCTTCCTCTTCCTCCTCCTCCTTCATTTCTTCTCTCCCTCTCACCTTACGTCATTGCCTCCTCAATTTACAGAGATGATTAAAGAGAGGAACAGCAAGGAAAAGAGGTGAAGGGGGGGGGGCAGTTTTTTTTATATATATACTATAGACAAAGGTGAAAATAGACTTACATATTATCTCTCTCTCTCTCTCTCTCTCTCTCTCTCTCTCTCTCTCTCTCTCTCTCTCTCTCTCTCTCTCTCTCTCTCTCTCTCTCTCTCTCGTGTATAATGCATTTTCTTGGGTATTATTTCAGTTATTTCTCCCCGCTATCTCGTGCCCTCCCCCCCCCCTCCCCTCCCCCCCCTTCCCTCGCCTCCTGCTTACAGTTATTCGCTCACTGATAACTCGCTCGCTAAACCCAAGCGCTTCACCACCACCACCACCACCACCACCACCACCACCACCACCACCACCACCACGAGAGGAAATATTTGTATGTGGATGAATTACTACCAAATAAAGTAAAGATTGATCCCTGTTCCCCTGTCCTCCCTTCTCCCTTTCCCTTCCTCCCTCCCTTCCTCCCTTTCTCTCTTGCTTTCTCCCTTCGTTCTTCCTTCCTTAAACTATGTCAAATCACATCCTCTTATCTCTCTTGCGCCAGATCTGCATTCTCTCTCTCTCTCTCTCTCTCTCTCTCTCTCTCTCTCTCTCTCTCTCTCTCTCTCTCTCTCTCTCTCTCTCTCTCTCTCTCTCTTCTTCATTCTTTACTCTCGTTCTCACTTCCTCTTCCTCCCGCCGT
>JAPQNM010000016.1:11527057-11528609 GCA_029783475.1 Metacarcinus magister | reverse complement strand
ATATGTATTTGAAACTCACATTATTCATTCGTATAAAAACATTGTGATGCTCAGCCTTTTATTTATTCATTTGTGGATTTTATTTATTTCATTTGATATATTCATTGTTATCTTATTCTTCTTTTTAAGTTTGACCGTCTGTCTAAAATGTAACTACTGACGTGTGTGTGTGTGTGTGTGTGTGTGTGTGTGTGTGTGTGTGTGTGTGTGTGTGTGTGTGTGTGTGTTCATTCCCAAGCAGCAATATAACAAAGCACTGTGATGTTTAAGGTTGAACACGTAAATATAACTAAGAAACAGGACTACAATCTTAAAAAACTCGACTTACATCAAAGAATCAAAGATCGTCATAAATTAATCACACTCAGAACACAGACCCGTTCAAGCGTCGTCGTTAGAGTGAGTTAAATTACTTAAAAATTTCACTCTCTACATCATTATTAATCTGATTCATTTACTTCCACACTCGGCGATGACACAAAGACTGTAAAGTTGATCCAATCTTAACGCGAGGTAGGAGGTGGAAGGCAAGACGTGGGTAGTAGTGGAGAAGTACAAGCACGTCAATGTACTGATTACCACGCTAACTTCATGACGCTGTTTAAGTGTATTCGTATTAATAAAAATCTCTGCCTCTAGAATGCTAAGTGTATATCAGAGTGGCGAGGCGTGGCGTGGCGTGGCGTGGCGTGGCGTGTGTTGTGTGTTGTGTTGTGTTGTGTTGTGTTGTGGCATCATTGCTGGAAAATGTTGTTATGAAAAGAGAAGCCGCTCAGTGTGGGGCGGGAACACTCATTTCTTCCCTGCAAATAAACTTAACTTAAGACACACACAGACACACACACACACACACACACACACACACACACACACACACACACACACACACACACACACACACACACACACACACACACACACACACACACCACACCAACAAACACAAAAAGAGTGGTGCAGCGAGCCTCGTTCTCCCTAGAGGCAAGCCGTGTGCGTTGGAAGCTAATCGAAATGTTTTAAAACACTTAAGTCATTTACGAATAGTGATGCAATTACGCAGCTTTTCCTCCTCTTTTTTTTTCCCCTTTCCTCCCGAACGAGAAGTAATCGCCTCAACCTGCGATCAAGACACATACAATTAGACTCCATCACCTGTTTCTTTGCTGCGATGTCGTTGTAGAATGTATGTTCAATTGCAACTGTGCAGCGTAACACAACAAATACCGGCACACACCAGCCTCATGCAGCACAGCCCCTTCCCAACACAGCCCCTTCTAAACACAGCCCCTTCCAAACACAGCCCCTTCCCAACACAGCCCCTTCCAAACACAGCCCCTTCTAAACACAGCCCCTTCTAAACACAGCTCCTTCCCAACACAGCCCCTTCCAAACACCAGCCTTACACAGCCCCTTCCAAACACTAGCCTTTTAGATGTAAGGACACGCCACCACCATATTTGGGGCTTAATGTCATTGTGTGTGTGTGTGGGTTTCTCTCTCTCTCTCTCTCTCTCTCTCTCTCTCTCTCTCTCTCTCTCTCTCTCTCTCTCTC
>JAPQNM010000016.1:11522057-11524557 GCA_029783475.1 Metacarcinus magister | reverse complement strand
AAAAGTAGATAAGTTAGTGCATCTCGTTCTCGGGGGAAAAAATTTTATATTTCCGACTATACAGTTGCTCCCATCAATGTGCAGGCTGCAGGGTGTGAGTAAGAACAAAGCGGTGCCTGCCAACTAGCCTGCCAGCCTGCCTGCCAGCCTGCCTGTGTGCTTCATAGCGTCAGATGCCTCAGGTTCAATGCGTTGATCGATTGGCACTCGCCGCAATACTACCTAGTGTTGTCACAGCTCAAAGAAATATTGGCCACGACAAAGGTTGTGTTAACATGGAACTGTTCAGAACTGTGACGAAGCCTTTTGTTTGCCACGGAATGACGCTGGAAACTCTGCGTGTATGTATTCGTGTATGTATTAATTTCTTGAACCCTGGACTATTTTCTTCATTTTAGAATAGTAACTGACTTCACGGCATTAACATGTAACTTGTATGTAAAGTGTTCAGTACAAATGCTCATCTTCCTCGTCGTTTTGTGCGTCTGTTTTGGATCCGTGAGATGAGCTTCGAACAAACACGAACCCGGAACTGTTGTGCTGGTGTTCTGCATTGGTGTGGTGTGTTATTGTTGTCGTTGCTTTAGAATGAGTGTATCAGCATCAGAATTAACAATGGTAATCTCTGCAATAGACACTGATTGACGGTTTCCTCTGCGCAACACCCCCGTGGGAAGGGAGGAAACACCGGAAAATACAAACACAGTAAACAGCAGAGCGTCCGCAAGCCTCGCTCGGCTAAAACCTGGACCGCTCGGCTAAAACTGTATTAATTGGAAGAGTTACGGAAAAAATGTTTGTCTGGATTCACGCCTCACTACCCGATGTTGTACCTTTAGAATCAACAACTGTTATAATAATGATAATGATGGTAGTGATAATAAGAATGATAATGATGAATATGATAATAATAATAATAATAATAATAATAATAATGATAATAATATGATAATGATAATGGTAATAATATGATAATGATAATGATAATAATAATGATAATGATAATAAGGATAATAATGATAAAAATATTAATGATTATAATAATGACATTGTCATTAATATAATCATTATTAATAATTTTGACTATAATCTCCACATGTGTGTGTATGTTTGTGAGTGTGTGTGTGTGTGTGTGTGTGTGTGTGTGTGTGTGTGTGTGTGTGTGTGTGTGTGTGTGTGATAGTAAAGAAATTAAATTTTTCTTACATTTGAATATATCATCCACGATTCCTTATTTCCTCAGTTTTCCTTTTTTATTTTTTTTTTGTTCATGACGTAATCTTAGTCAAGAGAGTGAGGTAACAATGAAATGGTAATGGTAACGTTAATGAATGGAGTGTTGGTGGTCAGTGTTTGAACAGTGACTGATGAAGGTTTGCTTAAGCTTGTGTTTCCTGCCCACCGTTCTGAGCAGACAGTCGTGTTGGCACAGCACTGCTCCCCTTGTGCTGCTGTGCCTGGAATTAATGGACTGTCACACATCACGTTTTTCCTCCGCCACTGTGTCAGCGTGACGCGTCCTGCCTCCACCTGCCTTCCAACGTTTGCTCGGACGTGATCGAAAAGACATTTCCGTTCACAGACTTGCATAAATCAAAGGAAAAATTACTTTAACATTGTACGCAGGAACCAAAAGATAGCGTGAGAGTGTTCAAAGTATTGTCCAAAGCAATTAGTGCATCTGTGATTGAAAACTAATGTTCTTTTAGAGCTACGAAACCGTTTTTGGAGTTCATTCTTCCCTTGGTTGTATCGGGAACAATATGTCTGATTGTGTAATGTTTAATTATGTGAGTATGTGTGTAACATTACAACACATTGTCTAGTCATGTAATGTTTTGGTGGTGCGAGTGTGTGTGTGTAACATTGCAACACATTATTCATGCCAGGGTGCAGTGACAGGCAGCAAGCATCGTGATACAGTGGTGTTATCATTTATTATAGTGGTAGGTACAGGTGCGTGGGTCATGCCAGCAGTGGGTGGGTGTGGTGGTGACGGTCATCACTACTTGAGGGCAGTGCAAGGCATCATGGGTGTGATGACAACTTTCAGTGTTGTCGCCGTCGCCGTCGAGAATAGTTTTCTTTTTTCCGAGTGAAGTATTGTTCCGCGGTGATGTGGAGGCGTGGGTGTGACGCTTGAAGGGTGAGTGGGTGACGTGTACCAACACTTGTCTCGCCGCTGTCACGGTACAATGTGTCCAGTGTTACGCCTGGTCATGCTCATGTGTACAATTTAATCTGTAAACTAACACTCCGATCAAATGTAATTCTCTCGGGCGGCAGGTTAGGTTCTTTTTATTTACTTTATTCAGGTTGGATTAGTTTGGTTTGGTTATGTTAAGCTTATTTGGGTATTTTGAGAAGAAAGAATACACAGTTACATGCATAGGTGACAAACTGTACCACTGGACACTATACCGTCACACCAACCCTCTGTGGTCACTCTACACACACACACACACACACACACACACACGCACACGCACACGCACACGCA
>JAPQNM010000016.1:11514557-11517057 GCA_029783475.1 Metacarcinus magister | reverse complement strand
TTACTCATGAGAACAAAACAAAGATGAATGATATATTCTGGACAGCTCAACCCACCTGACTTATAAATCATCATGCACTCTGGCCTACACACACACACACACACACACACACACACACACACCCACACCTACACCCACACACACACACACACACAGCCTACCGCTAAGCTTCCCCTCCCCCCCCCCAGCTGCCGCCCCCCCTTCACCAGGTAATCCGCGCAGGGAAAACAATTTAAAAGTCATTACTATACCTTTTGAAGACAACGTGGCGGCCTAATGAGTCTAGTGGAAGGAGAATATCATGTACAGGTGTGTGTGTGTGTGTGTATGTGTGTGTGTGTGTGTGTGTGAGAGAGAGAGAGAGAGAGAGAGAGAGAGAGAGAGAGAGAGAGAGAGAGAGAGAGAGAGAGAGAGAGAGAGAGAGAATCAGGAATGCATTAAATTTTTCAACATCCAACAAATTCTTCACATAATACAAGCAAACATGTAGGAAGGTACAACTATTTATCCTCCTCCTCCTCCTCCTCCTCCTCCTCCTCTTCCTTCTCCTCCTCCTCCTCTTTTTTCTCCTCTTTCTCCTTTCCTCCTCCTCCTCTTTCTCCTTCCTCCTCCTCCTCCTCTTTCTCCTTCCTCCTCCTCCTTTAAGTTTTATATTTTTTCTTTATATTTTTCACCTCTTTATCCTCCTCTATCATATTCTCTTTTTCTTTTTACGGGTCTCATGCACTTCCTCTTCCTCCTCCTCCTCCTCCTCCTCCTCCTCCTCCTCCTCCTCCTCCTCCTCCTCCTCCTCCTCCTCCTCCTCCTCCTCTTGATTTACGAGAAGCATTTAGATTAATCAGGTATATGGAGAACCCTTCTTGATGGAGAGAAAGAGAGAGAGAAGGGGGGGGGATGGGGGGTGCATGGTAGCAAACACACACACACACACACACCGGAAGAAAGGCAAATGGAGAAACAGACAGACAGACAGACAGACAGACAGACAGACAGACAGACAGACAAGAGAACGATGGAAGTGAAAATTGCAATAACGGAAACACGAAGAGTAAAAATATAACAGATCAAAAAATGGTGAAAAAATTGATACAAAGGCAGATAGAGTAAAGAGAGAGAGAGAGAGAGAGAGAGAGAGAGAGAGAGAGAGAGAGAGAGAGAGAGAGAGAGAGAGAGAGAGAGAGAGAGAGAGAGAGAGAGAGAGAGAGAGAGAGAGAGAGAGAGAGACGAAAAAAAAATAGTTATAGATACATTTTACATACACACATGAAAGATATAGTTTTATTTATTTATTTTTATTCATCCTCTTCCTTTTTTTTTGGCTTCTGGATTTGACATTTTACAACTTGGACATGAAGTCAATCTAACTTGGCGAGTGATAATTAAAACTCAAGTTGATTCGTTAATTGCTTAATCTGTTTACTATTTTTTTATCTTTTTTACCTTCAAAAAATATCATAATGGTTCTAATAATGAAGAATTTTTTGGGTCTGGAGAATTTTACTTATTGTATATTGATTTTTTTGTTGTTGTGTGTGTGTGTGTGTGTGTGTGTGTGTGTGTGTGTGTGTGTGTGTGTGTGTGTGTGTATTTAAGTGCTAACACATCCTATTACACAGATTAATTTATATGATCAGTGAAAGAATATAAAAATCTAGATATATTACAAATTCATTACCCTCCTTTTCCTCCCTTCCTCCCTTTCCTCCCTTCGTTTCCTCCCTCCCTGTCCTCCCTTGAGTGGGCTTGAAGACAGATGAAGCTCGCCCGATCGTAAGAGTAAAGAGAAAATATTGTAAGAAATGGATCAGGACCTTGCCTTCTTAACGCCGTAACTCTGTTGTTCTGTGAGGAGTGTGGAGCCATTAACAGTAAATCTTTTGTTATCTCTCTCTTTCCCTCTCTCTCTCTCTCTCTCTTTCTCTTTCTTTCTCTCTTATTCTCTCCCATTCTCTCATTCAGTAGCATTCAGTTCTCCCTCTTTGCCTTTTGAACAACATCTGCATATCAAATCAAACTTATATTGTTACTCCTTTTCAAAGTTCTATGCAGGTGAGAGGAGGCAGAGGAAGGCAGTTAAGTTAGGGAGTTAATACGAAGAAGGAGGAGGAGGGTAGGAGGTGAAGACTGGTTTATAAAGGCTTGGGAAGGGAAGGGAAAGGGAAGGGAAGGGAAGGGAAGGGAGGGAGGCTGCGTGTGAAGGTATGTGAGAGTGAAAGGTTGAAAAAGGGTGGAAGTTCAACCTTTTAAGAGAAGAGAGGTAGTTTTTTTTGTTTGGTATATGTATGTGTGTGTGTGTGTGTGTGTGTGTGTGTGTGTGTGTGTGTGTGTGTGTGTGTGTGTGTGTGTGTGTGTGTGTGTGTGTGTGTGTGTGTGTGTGTTTGTTTTATATACTCCAGGTGACATAGAGGAAACGTGAAAAGTTAGAGAGGATGTATACTCTTTTTTATTATTCTGTATATCTCTGTTTCTCTTTCTCTCTTTCTCTTTCTCTTTCTCTCTT
>JAPQNM010000016.1:11499557-11502057 GCA_029783475.1 Metacarcinus magister | reverse complement strand
ACTCGTGGAGGTGGGAGGAGGGCGGAGCGGGGCGGAGTGGGGTGGGGCGGGGCGGGGCGGGGCAGGGTTGGCAGGGTGGCTTCGGCAGGGCGCTCAGACCCCGCCCCAAGCTGCTTACAACTTTTCGAGTCCCATTAACACCCACCCAGTTTCCTCCTCCTCCTCCTCCTCCTCCTCCTCCTCCTCCTCCTCCTCCTCCTCCTGCTGCTGTTTCTCCTCCTGCTACTTCATCTTCTTCCACTCCTCCTCCTCCTCCTCCTCCTCCTCCTTCTTCTCCTGCTACTTCATCTTCTTCTATTCCTCCTCCTCCTCCTCCTCCTCCTCCAGACATTTCTACACTCCTCTTCTTTTTTATGAATCTCCACTTTTTCATTTCTTCTTCCTCATTCCACCTACGAGCCTCCGCCTCCTCCTCCTCCTCCTCCTCCTCCTCCTCCTCCTCCTCCTCCTCCTCCTCTTCCTCCTCCTCACTCTTCTTACTCCCATCTTGCATTTTTTCTTCTCCCATAATTTTCATCATTCATCCTCTCCCCTCATACGCCTTTCTCTCCCCCTCTCTCTCTCTCTCTCTCTCTCTCTCTCTCTCTCTCTCTCTCTCTCTCTCTCTCTCTCTCTCTCTCTCTCTCTCTCTCTCTCTCTCTCTCTCTCTCGTCCTCCTACTTACTTGCTCTTATTTCAAGGACTCATTACCGTTTATTTTCCTCATTCTCTCCTCATTTTCCATTCTCATTCCCCCTCAGAGCAGCGGGAAGAAAGACATGAGTGTAAAATGAGCAGTTAGGAGGAGGAGGAGGAGGAGGAGGAGGAGGAGGAGGAGGAGGAAGAGGAGGAGGAGGAGGAGAATTAGTGCTGGAATGGGTGGTGTTAGTCTTCAGAAATGCGCGAGGAATGGATGCATCACTAAAAGAGAAGTATGATAGAGAATAGTGTGTGTTACGTGTGAATGTGAAGTGTGTGTGTGTGTGTGTGTGGGTGTGGGTGTGGGTGTGTGTGTGTGTGTGTGTGTGTGTGTGTGTGTGTGTGTGTGGGTGGGTGTGGGTGTGTGTGTGTGTGTGTGTGTGTGGGAGTGGGTGTGTGTGGGGAAGAAAAGAATCACAAAATAAAGCATGAATTGTTGGAACGTTTTAGACACACAACGTTGGACTGTGGGAAGGAAGGAGTGCAAGGTGAACACACACACACACACACACACACACACACACACACACACACACACACACACACACACACACACACACACACACACACACACACACATATACGCCTCGTCTCCCATGTGTACTACAGCTCCTCACTAACCCTAGACACACACAACACACGTACACGCACACACACACACACACACGCACGCACACTCAACTACGTCCATTATACTGTAAGTGACAACACGCCACCTGCAACGTGTATTCTTGGCTCTCCTCTTGCCATTATTTACGCAATCTTTGTAGCGTATAGCAATTCTTTACTAATGTAAGACGCTGTATAGTCCTTGCCGCTACCAACGCCGCAGAGTAATTATGACAAAGCGGCACATTATTCGATGCACGGCGTTCCAGTGTGTTCCAGGCTGCTGCTGCTGCTGCTGCTGCTGCTGCTGCTGTCACTGTGGTTTTAGGTTTTTACGTGTAAGTACGACAACTTTTTACTGATGTACGACGCCGCCCTGTGTTTCCCGCGCTGATCCCCTTTCGAAGTTACTGAGATGAGTCGCGTCATTACTTCAATATAATAACACTTACATTTCCTTTCTCAACAATTCCGTGTCCTGTGTTGCACTTGTTTTCTTTACCGAATGTGTTGTGTATTCGTGTGTCTGTTACGCGGCACATACAGATTTTTTGCATTATTATTATTATTATTATTAGTAGTAGTAGTAGTAGTGCGTTAAGTGTGTTCGTGTGTTCGTGTGTATGTGCAGAGTATGTGCTTCTTTGCAACATGAGTAACACCCGTGAAGTGAGGGGAAGTAGGTAATTATGAGGTGTTGTTGACAGAGTGTGTGTGTGTGTGTGTGTGTGTGTGTGTGTGTGTGTGTGTGTGTGTGTGTGTGTGTGTGTGATGGCGAAACGTATTTGCTACTGAGAGAATGAGGACGAGGACGAGAATGAGGACAAGGAGTTGAAGGAGGACGAAGAGGAGGAGGAGGAGGAGGAGGAGGAGACCCACCAAATACCCCTTCCCCCCTCCCCCTCGTTAGGTCGGCCCACAGCAGCGATTCCTGAGGTGTGTCGCGGGTGGGTAGCTGTTAGTGCTTCTCTCGCTTGGGGTTAAAAGGTGCAGACAGAGAGAGACAAGGATCGAGGCGGAGGAGGAGGAGGAGGAAGAGGAGGAGCGAATGAGGCTTACAGAAGATATGAAACAAATCCTTGCTTGTGTGTATTGCTAAGAAATGAAGATGAAAAGGGAACTGTGCAAGGACTGACTGGGTGGTAAATGCAAGTGTGTGTTAGAGAAAGGGACGAGAGATGATAGAACGGAGTGGGAAAAAATATTATGACCA
>JAPQNM010000016.1:11492057-11494557 GCA_029783475.1 Metacarcinus magister | reverse complement strand
GAGAGAGAGAGAGAGAGAGAGAGAGAGAGAGAGAGAGAGAGAGAGAGAGAGAGAGAGAGAGAGAGAGAGAGAGAGAGAGAGACCACCTGGCTGACCATATGGTTAATCAACTAACAGAGTACACGGTTGTTGGGTTGTTTGGTTGATGACTTAATTGAGTGGGCGTGTTCGTGCCCCCTGGAGCTAACTTGTCGCCCGATATCCTCCCTCTCTCACCCTCACCTTCCCTTCCCTTCCCTTCACCTCCACACAGAACTTCACGCCCCCTTGCTGAAGTTCTCCCTCCGTCCCTTTCCTTTCTCACTCAGTCCCTCTTCACTTCACTTCACTTCACTTCACTCACCATAGAACTACTTGTCCTTTCACCAAAATCACCCCTCCCCCATTTGCCCATGTCCTTCCTCTCCTCCTCCTCCTCCTCCTCCTCCTCCTCACTACTTCCTTTCATTCTCCTGTGTCCATATGTCTGTCCATGTCCTCTCACCCATGTCTTATCCTGCGTCCCTTTTCTATCCAACCCAACCAGCCTCTCTTGGATGGCGCAAGTGTAGTGGGTTTGAGTCCTTATCTAATGGTTGGGGGTTCGAACCTCGCTGTGCCACTGGGAAAAGTATCGTTCTTTTTTTTATATAGTTTACTGTTTATAATTGGAAAGCCAATCTCCTTTCACCCTTTTGCATGTACCTTCAGTTTCCTCGACTCTTTCCATCTTGCCTCCGCCTCCCCTTTCCCCTTCCCCTCCCCAATCATTTCCTCCTCACCTCACCTTCCCTCACCGTGTGTTTTTACAGCCACATGTCGCTTCACTCCAATCCTCTTCATTCACCTACATATACCTTCCCTCCAGCTCTCATAACTCACTCTCCTCATCCTTCACTGAAAACACCACCAGGTCCCTTCACCCAAATCCTGTCCCTTCCTTTCCCTTCCTTTCCCTCCCCTACACCCTCGACTAATACCCGCCCTTCCCACACTTTCCTCGTGCCCTCCTCTCCTCCTCTCCTCTCATGATTCCTGTTAACACGCTACCCTGCATGTACAAATAGGAATGGGAAATGATAGGATTTGAACCTTACCTCTTCCCCCACACACACAAAAGGGTGCATGGTTATGGTTCTATCTCGTGTAAAGATTGAGTGAGAATTTTTTATATTTTGCTGAAAACACGTGTATGGGTGAGTGTGGCTTGGTGTGTCAAGACTTACTGGACGGGAAGTGTATTAAAAGCCATGAGACATACGTAATGGCTCAGTAGTGTTTGTGTTCAGTTAGCATCGCGTACATATTTTCTAAAGTGCTTCGCGAATACATACTTCCTCCTTCCGCACGAACGTTTTATGCACTGTTATGATACGTGACATAATACAGCATACAGCGTACAGCATACAACATACAGCATACTCACGCAACTCTATCACTGCGTCCACACACCAACACACTAGAGTATATCTTCACCTAACACAGTGACACCATCTGCACATCAACACTTGGACATCGTTGCAGTGTTCACGTCTACAGGTTAAGGCAGTAACTATTTAAGGATGATGTGGCTGACAGCTTATGGGAGGAAACATTGATGGGAAAAACACGCAATAATAACAGCCAACGTTCACTTTCTTAACAGCAGATGATTTCCTCGCTGAAAAATAAGAGTACCGTAAGATTTTTTTTTGTCTATTTTATCATTATTATTTTAGTTTAGGTTTTATTTAGTTATTCAAAACCAACATGATAACCTACGAATATAAGTTGGGTTTTTTTTCCTCCAGATCCATAAAAAGTGTCGTAAAATCATCAAATCAGGTTAAGTTTAGCTCCTCTCAGCTTGATGTCGAGTTTCGAAAATGAATTGAATATATTTGCGAAATGTCTTCATGTTCCTTCCTTCCACGCTCTCACTTCCTCTCTCCTTTCCCTTGTTATTCTCTCCTTTCCCTCCATCACTGTTCCCTTTCCCTTTCTCCTCTCCCATTACTTGCCTCCCTCTCATTCCTTTCCCTCGTTGGTATGTAAATCTCGTTGCATTTTGTTACGGCTGAAAACACATTCTTCCAACACAGACACCACCACTTCCTCCCTTCCATCCTTCCCTCCACCACCACCACCACCACCACCACCACCACCACCACCGCCACCACCACCACCACCACCCACACCTTCATAGTAGTAGGAGGAGGTTGATGCTTGCTTCCTATTCCTGTTGCGATGACTCCAGGCAATCAGACTCCCTCACCCCGGTACGAACATCATTTCCAATCATCTTCTCCACCTCCTCTGCATGCACCTCACCCACCAGCCTCTCCCTCCCGTCCCTCCTTGCACCAATCTGGAGAGGAAACTACTATCACCACCACCATCACCACCACCACCACCACCACGCTGCGACCTTCAATTGTTTTACTTTATGAAGATGACTTAGGTTCACTTACAGCTCCTCGTAAGGTGTCATAGTACTTAAGACACAAATTTAAGGTTATAATCATTCCACTCACTAATTGTT
>JAPQNM010000016.1:11474557-11482057 GCA_029783475.1 Metacarcinus magister | reverse complement strand
GTTGGATCAGAGTATGGATAGGGATGACAGGTGGGATGGCTAAATATTAGATTATTCCAAGGGTGAAGGACAAGGAACTGCCTCGTGTAGATCATCAACTGGCCTCTTGCAGTCTCCTCAATTCTTATGTTCTTATGTGTGTTCTACGCCTTGCCACGGTGCTTCATTTTGTCTCCATCCTAGACCATAGAAGCACAATAGTAATGATGAAAACTAAGTGTGTTTGTATGTATGTATGTATCACACGCATGAACACACACACACACACACACACACACACACACACACACACACACACACACACACATACACACACACACACACACACACACACACACACACACACACACACACACACACACACACACACACACACACACACACACACACATACATACATGCATAGACACATACATACATACATACACGCACAAACATACATACGTACATACACCATACAAACATACCGAAATGCAGACAAATAACTCGACAAATAGAGAAGAACAAACATACAGACAGACAGACAGACAGACAGATAGATAGACAGACGAACACAAAAAATAGACATAAAGATACAGTATGTGGTGGTGGTGGTGGTGGTGGTGGTGACAAAGATGATAATATTGGTGAGACGATTAACAATGCTTTATATAGAGTTTAGAATCCTCTTATGCAATGGAACACTATTATTACTATTGGATATTCGTTTAATGCTGACCTTGGAACTTATCAAATGGCTGCCACACCTTTCAGATTCTAATGCTTCGGAAACACAGCTTATATATAACGTCTGTATATAACGTCTTGTATATAACGTCCGGTTGGTTCACTGAAAATAGATATAATAATTTAACACAATCGTTGGTTTATAAGTCTGCTGTCTTCTTCATATACCGATATCAAATTCAAATCAATACCTGACCAATTAGAATAAGAAGGAAGAGGAGGAGGAGGAAGAATAGGAAGAGGAACATGAATAAGGGAAAGAAGTCTGTAAATATAATGGGAAGGTGAGGGGAAGAAAGGCACGAAGGTGAAAGGCAAGAAGTAAAACGAACAAGAATGTGGAGAAGAACTATGCATGAAATGAGATACAGGAAGGGAGGAAGAGGACAAGGAAAGAACGAAACATTAATAAGTAGTAGTAGTAGTAGTAGTAATAGTAGTAAGAGCAGCAGCAACAACAATAATGGTAATGATGATAATAATAATGATAATAATGAAAATAATAAGAACAGAATTACAACAATGAGATAAAGAGAATTCAACACACCAACGAAATAGAGAAAAAGAGAGAAAAGAAAAAAAAAGATCATGAAGCTGAAAGAAAATACACAATAAAAGGGAGAACAGCAACTATCATTATCTCTCTCTCTCTCTCTCTCTCTCTCTCTCTCTCTCTCTCTCTCTCTCTCTCTCTCTCTCTCTCTCTCTCTCTCTCTCTCTCTCTCTCTCTCTCTCTCTCTCCTCTCTCTCTCTCTCTCTCTCTCTCTCTCTCTCTCTCTCTCTCTCTCTCTCCTCTCTCTCTCTCTCTCTCTCTCTCTCTCTCTCTCTCTCTCTCTCTCTCTCTCTCTTCTCATCTGAAAGCGGGTCTGGAGGAAAGAGAAGAAAGGGGGAAAAGGAAAATGGAAGGAGGGGAAAATGCACGGAAGAGAGAGAGAGAGAGAGAGAGAGAGAGAGAGAGAGAGAGAGAGAGAGAGAGAGAGAGAGAGAGAGAGAGAGAGAGAGAAAGGAAAAAAATTTATGATGGGTGAAAGGGGAGCCAGAGGCAGGGAGGGAAGAGAAAAGGGTTGGGAGGAGGAAACGAAAGAGAGGGAGAGAAGGGGAAGAGGAAGAGGAAGAGGAAGGGAAGGGGAAGAGTACATTTATAGGGCGTTGCATTTTTTCTCCTCCGTGCCTTTGCTCTCTCTCTCTCTCTCTCTCTCTCTCTCTCTCTCTCTCTCTCTCTCTCTCTCTCTCTCTCTCTCTCTCTCTCTCTCGCTCTCTCGCTCTCGCTCTCTCTGCATGCAAAAAACACACTATTTACCCTGATATTTTGTTGTACCCTTATGAGAGAGAGAGATAGAGAGAGATAGATAGAGAGAGAGAGAGAGAGAGAGAGAGAGAGAGAGAGAGAGAGTAAAGAAAACCGTCCCCCGAATCATAAACAAAAGCTAGCGAGAAACCTTAACATCATGCGAACCAACCAACTTGGGACGCCGTCTGGCTCTGACGCGACGCGACTCTACCTTCAAACCAACCCAAGTCTGTGTTCCTTTTCATGTGCAAGTTTCCTCCTCTTTGAAGACTGGAATTATTGGGAGGATGTGTTGCAGTGGTGGTGGTGGTGGTGGTGGTGGTGTTGTGGTGGTGGTGGTGGTGGTGGTGTATGGATGGTGGTGAATTGAAATAGAAAATAGCAATGATGGCTGTGGTTCATATAGATTAGGTGTGTGTGTGTGTGTGTGTGTGTGTGTGTGTGTGTCCCTCTCTAACTACCAACCAACAAGCACTCCCTGAACCACCACATCAATGCCTCGCTCAACCAAACCAAACCAAACAATGGACAATGAAAGGCTCTCACGCTACACTGTCTAGCTAGCTCCGTCACACTCCTTTGAAGGCTGGCCGAGGCTCAAGGGGCGGGAGGCGTGAGGGTGAGGACATAACACACTCTCTTCACCCGTTTAGCTAGTTAGAAGGCGAAGTAGAGGCTGCGGGAGGCTTTGAAGAAGGCGAGGCAGGTGCATTGGCCTTGACGATCTCTGCAGGTAATCAGGAGTGGTGATGCAAGGCGGGTAAGGGCGGCTATTGTACCAGGGTTGAATGCGTGTCTCGTCCTGCCTGTCTCTTGTGGGTTAGTATTGTCCTCGCGCCTCATTTGGTGCAAGCCGCGAGAAGCTTTGATGGTCGTAGTTTTGTTATGGCAACACTGATTGTCTTATTTCTGACTAACTGACAGCGAAGATGATGATGATGATGACTTGTGTGTGTGAGAGATAGATAGAGAGAGAGAGAGAGAGTAATAATAATCATAAGAAGAAGATGCCGTGACTTAGCGTCGAACTTGCTATCCTTAGGCCACGAGTCGAACACAGCACCACAGAGCCAGCCCGGCCCCCTAATACAACGTGATCCAACACACGCAATGCCACTCACACCCCGTTAAGCCTTACAGTAAAGGGTTCATTAACTCTGAGCCCGACGCGTGATGCTGTATGTGAACCAGATTACAGTTGGTAGATAAGTATGGTGTGAGGTGATCACTTAACGCTGCCCTAACTCATTCCAAGTGTTATTACTGCTTCAAACACGTGAAATTACAACATGAAATAGCCAATTAAGAGAAAGTTGAATTCTTGTTCTGCACGAGACTATAAAAATAACAGGTTGCTGATTTTTCTATTGTTGTGCCTTTGCATTGTAGCAGTTGTTGTTGTTCTAGAAGTAGTAGTAGTAGTAGTTGGGAGGAGAGAGTGCAATTTCTTGATTCTTTTTTAACTATAGAAAATTAAATATCGCACAGACATGACTCAAGTGTTTAAGATCTTTCATAAGTTTGATAATGTCGATCACTCAAAGTTTTCTTAAACCTAAAACCAATACATAGACGAGCCAGCGGCGAGACAGCGGCGTGCAGATTAACGCTGTAACACTGCAGTAACACCGATATTGGCAGAGTATTCTTTGCTTGAACTGCCTCGTCACTCATTGCAACAAACAACCCGAGGACGTGCTGCTGAATGCACAAACAAACAAACAAACACGTTATTGAAAAAGTCTCTCGCACAAATATTTCAACACGGATGGCGTGATATGTATACTATAATTATGTATACTTGATGTGTCTGTTAACTTGACAAGAACGCGCGGCCAGGGAGTGTGATTGTCTGTCTGTCTGTCTCCTGTCATGTCTATCCTGTACCTGTTTGTTTGGTTGTGTGTTTGTTTTGTTTGTCTGCATCACAACACTGTGTTGGAACATGAAACTTTATTTGGTATCGACAAATAAATGCAATTGTGATGTCTGATTCTCCTCATGTCTGTTTTGTGCTTATTATTATTATTATTATTATTAGTAGTAGTAGTAGTAGTAGTAGTAGTAGTAGTAGTAGTAGTAGTACTATTATTCTTATTATTACTATTATAATTTTAGTAGTAGTAGTAATAATAGTAGTCCTATCATTTACCCTCCTTTTCCTCCTCCTCTTCTTCCTCCTCCTCCTTTTCTTTCATAACTAGCATTAAAAGTTTCACCATAATACTCCTTACCATGAATGTAATACAGAAATCTTTTTTTTTTTTTCTATTCTAATAAAAAATCTAAATTATTCTTATCAACAGGTATTTCTTTCCTTCTTTTTTTTTCATTCTTTCTCATCTGGAATATGCTTAAGGTAGAGATGGGAGAGGAGAGACAATCTAACTGTTTTGTTCCACTGTAATGATGGTAGTCAGCGAAGGTGTGTGGAATGTAGAGGTAACTTGATAAACAGCTACTACGATAGTCTTTTATTTCATCCTCTTCTTCTTCTTCTTCTTCTTCTTCCACCTCCATCATTCCTCTACGCCTCCTTGTCTTCTTCTACTTCTCTTCCTCCATCTTCTCTAACTCCTCCTCCTTTTGCTGCGACTCCATTAGTGGAAATACTCGTGTTTTCAGGTCCTCTTTCCTCCTTCCTCTCTCCCTCCCTCCCTCCCTCCCTCTTTCCCTCATCGTCGTTCACAGCTTACAACCCTTTGAACATTAGCGTCCTCTCGCCACTAACACCGCCTGCACAGTTTTCCTTGTAAGCAGACCGAATATTCTTATATGATATATTTATATTTCACTCCGCCCGCCCGTCCATCTGTCCGACCCTCCGCCCCTGCTGCGCCAATCTGTCTGTGTTGGGGCGTGACGCATCGTGAGGGGGAGGAGTGGACCCAAGGGCGCCCTGCTGTTCCCTCACGCTAATCGACTCCCTTTTTGCATAGATATTCAGTTAGAATTGAGGAAGGCAATTATAACTCTCGCTCTATCGCATTTTCACACCCAAATGTCAGAATAAGTTCGTTGAATCTGTATTTTTCGATCATTTTTCCTGCGTCAGTCAAAAATCTGAGACTATTATTTTATTTTGCTTCACTTTTTTTCCTCTTTTTTTTCTTCTTGATATTAAAAAACGAGAAAAAATAAGGAAACTAGAATGATAATAATAGTAGGTAACAGCAATGGTTTTCGTTTCACAGCGAGGCGACACTGTGGTCCGGAAACTCACTCGTAAATCATACACTCGAGAAGAGGAGGAGGGAGAGAGAAAAAAAAATAAATAAATAGAAATGCAGTAAAAGATTCATACAACAATGATTGATGTTAATTAGATAAAACCGAAGCACACGCATCACACTAATGAACGAGGAACAGAAGAAGAGAAAAAAAAATATATGCCGTTGCCGCTACTAATTCATTATAGAAGAATAAATATTTAACGCACTGCACAATGACCCCGATGTAGTGAAGGCGATGTGGTGGTGGTGGTGGTGGTGGTGGTGATGGTGGTGGTGGTGGTGGTGGTGGTGGTACAGCCTTCAACTACCTTAAGAATACCGATCATTTAATATTCTTTTCACGTGGTAAATATACTTATTATTGCTATTCTTTTTACCTATTCATAACACTTCACGAGAGGCTGTCTGTCTGTCTGTCAAGCTATCACCATCCCCCTATACGTACATTCTTATTCTCAACACCTTGCTTGACGCTACCTGAGTGAGCTTCGCCAGGATCTTATTAAAGCAGATGAAGCCTCACTCATTCGCTCGCTCGAATGAAAAAAAAGAATGTTGGAGTGCGCTTGAAGATGAGTAAAGCATGTAATGAGATAATGGAATGAACCAGCAAGGTGAGATGATTTAATTAGATGAAAAGAATAAATAAAAAACACATTCTTGGTTGAAAATAGTGTTAGACGAAGAGAGAGAGAGAGAGAGAGAGAGAGAGAGAGAGAGAGAGAGAGAGAGAGAGAGAGAGAGAGAGAGAGAGAGAGAGAGAGAGAGAGAGAGAGAGAGAGAGAGAGAGAGAGAGAGAGAGAGAGAGAGAGAGAGAGAGAGAGAGACAGAGAGAGAGAGAGAGAGAGAGAGAGATAAACATGATTTTTCGTAATTTTCTCTGTGCGTTTAAAAGATCACTTGCAATGCATTAATTCAGTCCGCAAAGAGATTTATATAATTCATCATTTAACTTGACATGACGAGAAAATGTTTACAGGAAAAATATAACACAATCTAGACTCCCTCCGCCTTCCCCCTCCCATCACACACTTGAATACTGTATAATGCTTGAGTCACCTTAGCTTGTGTATGGTCAGGTGTTATATATTTTTATCATTAATATATATTTTTATCATTAATATATAATTTTATCATTAATATTTATTTTTATTATTATTATTTATTTTTATCATTAATATTTATTTTTATCATTATTATTTATTTTTATCATTAATATATATTTTTATCATTAATATTTATTTTTATCATTAATACTTATTTTTATCATTAATATATATTTTTATCATTAATATATATTTTTATCATTAATATATATTTGTATCATTAATATATATTTTTATCATTAATATTTATTTTTATCATTATTATTTATTTTCATCATTAATATTTATTTTTATCATTAATATATATTTTTATCATTAATATATATTTGTATCATTAATATATATTTTTATCATTAATATTTATTTTTATCATTAATATATATTTGTATCATTAATATATATTTTTATCATTAATATATATTTGTATCATTAATATTTATTTTTATCATTAATATTTATTTTTATCATTAATATTTATTTTTATCATTAATATTTATTATTATAATTATTAATATTTATTTACTCCAACAGCAACACTTCCTTAACATGTATTATTATTAATTTCAAAACCTTTAACTTCAATATAAGTTTTCGTGGATTTGTGATGAAAATGGATTCGTGAAATTTTTGGCCCGAAAATTTCCACCAGAATTTGAGTCCAAAATAGTTTAGTCATTTTACAAGTAAAGTATTAGTCCTACAACAAAGATGTATAGAAACAAAGTTGTTCAGCTTGACAAGTTCTATCTGATGGTGTCATCTGTTTGTAAATTACTCTTTTGGTTTAGGAGAAAAATGTAATTAAGTAGAAGTTTCGTGTAAAATACAAATATATCCATATCTCCATTACTTACGTTCCAATTACATTCTAGTAAAGCTCAAAAGAACGGGCGTTTCCTGCTCTATATTTACTATTACGTATGTTTTTTACGTAAACCTCATACTTTTCGAGTTATTTTGAAAAACATGATTTCATGAAAAAAATCTAAGGTGACACCCTTGAAAATTTCGTGAAAAATTTCCACACCTCAGAATTTCATGAAAATTTATACCTAAAGGTTTTCAGTCAAACTGAACACGAATCTGGACTCAGTTTCATCATTACTATAATATTAAACACTATATACGCATGTGTGATACGCCT
>JAPQNM010000016.1:11397057-11469557 GCA_029783475.1 Metacarcinus magister | reverse complement strand
AGAGAGAGAGAGAGAGAGAGAGAGAGAGAGAGAGAGAGAGAGAGAGAGAGAGATAGATCCATTCATACATACATACATACGGACAGACAGACAGACAGACAGACTAAATAGACATAGGTAGTAAGTTTACATAGGATAACACACATGCATTTGTCACGTGTATAAGCGTCATATACAAAACTTTTCTGATGATGCAATTTTTGTAATTTTTTGTAATTTTGCTATTTACACTTGAAACAACAAAATAACGCAATAAAACAATTTCTTGCAATTTGTTTGGGGTGAGGGGTGTTCAGGTCATATTTTGACTGGACTACAAGGTCGCCTGCAAAGTATATACATGCATGTCTTTCTCAAGCCTAATGGGATACGAAATGTACTTCCTTCTCTTCTATTTATTCATGTTTGTGCTTTTTCAATTTGATGAGATGTTTCAAGCTCTGAGAGTGCTGTGAAAGGAAGAAAATCTGATGAAAAAGATGTCCACTAATGAGAATGTATCTTTGCTGAAGATATATTGATTTCATTAGTCTATGACATCACCAGCCACGGCCACCACGCGCTGCAACTTCACCTCAATTCAAACACTAACGAAAAGTGGAATCAATTCAAGCGAAAAATAGGTTAAAAGTTTAGTAGTAGTAGTAGTAGTAGTAGCAACAATAGTAGTAGTAGCAGTAGTAGTAATAGTAGTAGTAGTAGTAGTAGTAGTAGTAGTAGTAGTAGTAGTAGTAGTAGTAGTAGTAGTAGCAGCAGCCACAGTAGACTTAATGATAGCGTCATTACCAGTAATCATCATCACCGTCATTACAAGCAACATTTACTCTCCTCATTTTCCGTGGTCGCAAATATCACGAACAAAGGACAGAGGTGCAGCGCCGCTCCCTCACAAGGACGCGGGCGGGACGCATTGTCTCGGACTGACGTGCGTGCCCGTTCAATCTTGTGATGGTGTGTGTGTGTGTGTGTGTGTGTGTGTGTGTGTGTGTGTGTATGTGTGTGTGTGTGTGTGTGTGTGTTACCGCGTTGCCTTCCCTCTACCACCCCCTCGCCGGCACACACGCCTGCTCCCTCCCGCTGCACGTCAGAAGTCCATGAGGGGCTGGAGGAAGGAATGAAGGAGGGGGCGGCCGCTAACCTGAAGTCCTGCTGAAGTAGTACAGCCTCATTCCTTTGATATCAAGGTTTGGTGATTAGATATTCAGTTGAATTTTCAGAATGAGCTATCTGAGAAGCGTGTTGTTGTTGTGTCTGGTGGTGACGGTCAGCTACTTGAAGGTGGTCGTCTGTGAGAACACTCCCTCGGCCGATGCCTCCTTTCAGGTCACCTCAAGTTGGGACGAGCCAGCGGCTAAGGAGCCACTGAAGGCTGACGTTCATGAGGCAAAGAAACAACAGACTCAGACTCAGAATTACCATCTGACTACGGCGACATGTTGTATGGTGATGAAGCAAGCGACACCACCACATTGTCAGACACTGACACAGACTCTGACGATGTTACAGACAGTACGTCTGAACAACAGGATTGGCTGTATGATAACTACGATTTCAATGACACAGACACTTATGAGAGTGATGATAACTACGATTATGATTACATAGAAGCTTCTGACAGTGATGAAGCAGACGTTGTGATGACGCTGCGTTGTGATGACGCTGCGTTGTGATGACGCTGCGTTGTGATGATGTTGTGTGGTGGTGATGCTGCGTGGTGGTGATACTGCGTGGTGGTGATACTGCGTGGTGGTGATCAAAATAATGTTATCCTCAGGTAATCCAAGAATATGCTCAACACAATGGTGTTTGTTCCATTCAATTTGGTGGAGCGGCTCCCGAGAAAGATGGGGTACACAGTACTACGCACGCACACTCACACACACACGCACACGCACACGCACACGCACACACACACACACACACACACACACACACACACACCAGGCTGCTGCCATTACTTTTATTCAGATCGTATACCCAATATTTTTTTCTCGCGATTTTTTCTCATATCTCCTCCCACTTCATTTATTTACCTCCCTTCATCCTTGCATCTCTTCTCTCTTCCACTCCCTTGCTGCTTCTCTGAGGCAACTCTCCCTCAATTTGGGAAAGAACCAGACATGATGCGCCGTGCATGCTGAGGCCCTGCCAACACATCCTCATCGTCACCCCTGCGTCAGTAATGTGGCGGTAGTCCTCAGCCGAGTACCACGATTGTTGACGGTTTTAGCTTCCGTCGGTGTTCCGAAGACAAAGCCTGGAGGTGGTATGAGCGAGTGGGCGCCTTGCTCACACACAGTTTGCTTCACATCCTGAAAGCTGTATCGAGCAGCACGCTCTCTCCTCAACGAACACCACATATAACACAAAGGGCTTCAAAAAGCGTTTCATCCACCGCGTTGAAAATAGGGAATGTTGAAGGAAATGTTCCATCAATTCGTATTAAAAGTGTGAAGAATTCCAGGAAATTGTTCCACCTCAAATATTAGGGGCATTACAGGAAGTGTTCCATCACATACATGTTAAAGAACTGTAAACTGCTGTAGTAAAATGTTTTAGTTCATTCCATGAAACCACCAGTTCACGTGAACATTTAGTCATGTTGTACAAACACTTTGGGCAGCAAGTCCGTGCACGCAGCCACACCACGTGACCTTGCTCACTGTTACCTTAACGACTTACCTTACCACCTCTTTCCGGCGTCCTCCCTGCTCCTTGTACGGCACCCAGGTGAGCGAGTAATCCCTGTGGTGTCAAAGTAGTAGGAATCCCACCTCGTGAGACCCAAACTTATTAACACTCGAGTCCCAACCAATATTGGACCAGCGGGGCTAAAAGGAGCCAAGTCTCGTTATCCCACAAAGGCTGAAGTCTCCACACCTCTCCCCGCCACACTGGTCCTTGCTGCCCCAGAGCAAGGGAACCCCGCAGCGCCATGTGTTCAGCTCACCTCGTAGCGACAAGAGAGGGATTCACTTTCCCAGAACATAAGACCCAGAATGCAACCTCTTAAGCCCTACAAGAGCATCCTTACGGGTATGGGGAGGCATGGGTCAGTGTTATTTGGGCAGTTTGAACTCTACTGGCTTCGAATGTCTGGCGGTGACGCAGAGAGTGAGGGAGAACGAGAGGCTGAGTGAGGGTGAGGATGGACTAGTAAGGGAGAGCCAGGAGTCTTGTGGCGCCAACCTTAACACCTTCTTATTGGTTGTCCTGCTGATGATTTAGGAGAGACTGAAGGCAAGCCAGGTCAATCCCTTACTCACCAGGGGGCACCATCTTACCTGGGCTCCTACTACTCCTCGTCCTTCTCCTTCTTTCTTATTCTTCTTATTATTATTTTCCTCCTCCTCCTCCTCTTCCTTACCATTTTCACCTTCATCCTCATATTAATCCTCATCATCTTCCTTCCAAAATGATGTAGCTATAAAATATGATCTTTTTTCTTCTTTCTATACTACTGTTCTACTCATGATGTTTATAAGTATACATAATTTTTACCTCTGTTCTATCTGCTTTAGTTTTTCTTTTTGTTGCCTCTCGTCCGTAGTGAGCGTAGTGGCAATGGCTGCTTCGCTTCCCTCTCAACCACACTAATTAGTCATTGCTTCAATATCGTATTCCTGAAAGTGGCGAAAATATTCCTTCTGCTCGTTCTCGCCTCGCTTTAATTAGCTACTGCATGATTTATTGGGTTTTCTTGCTCTACATAATTAGCGAGGAGCTTTTATTTTATATTCCTATCCACGGATGACTATTATACAGTTTTTTGTTTATGTAAGTCTCTCTCTCTCTCTCTCTCTCTCTCTCTCTCTTCTCTCTCTCTCCTCTCTCTCTCCTCTCTCTCTCTCTCTCTCTCTCTCTCTCTCTCTCTCTCTCTCTCTCTCTCTCTCTCTCTCTCTCTCTCTCTCTCTCTCTCTCTCTATATATATATATATATATATATATATATATATATATATATATATATATATATATATATATATCAAAAAGCAGTTGCCTTTTAATTATGACTGGTGAAGGGATGTGGTTAGCCAACCTTGTGGTGAAATTAGTTTTGTTGGTTCACCACACACACCCATGAAACACGAGGAGCAACAATATGTATTTCATGCAGGTCGTAAAACATGACTAGAAGGGGACAAGGGAGAAGGGTTGTGGGGGAAAAAAAATCATAAATAAAGATGTATAAATAAAGATGACTCCATTTGGGGTGTTGAATGTGGCACAGTGAAAAGGTGTGAGATGGATGAAGCTGTGTAAAGGCATCTGAATATAATGGTTCCCTGTCAAACTAAAAAGGCTTGGTGGGTTTGAAGGTAAAATCGTGTTCTACAAAACCGTCCACAGCAGCCAAATCTTGGAATCCGTATAAGGTTATTGCCTTCCAGCAAGGGGTAGTTCGTATTAGTAGTCTATTATTATTCTTTACATACGTATATTATTTCAAACTAACAAAGCTGTTTCAAGTTGCTCTCAGCTAATTATATATTGCTATTAATAAATGCCTTCTCCGTAAACAAAATTCGAGAAATTTAAGTGCGATTTTAAAATATGTTTTATAAAAAAAAAAATAACATGAAAATACTCATCGCCTGTAAAACTATGTTCCATAATGAGTTGAAATTCAGTGGAATATATTTGAAATATGATTGGAAACACGATGCCGAGAGGAAAATAAATGATATCGTACAGTTTTCATTTTTAAAAATATAACTTTAACACGTAATTGGCGCCGATTAAATGTTGAGCGTCACTGCAGGTGTACGAATGTTTTGTTTTGTTGATTGTTGATGGTGATCTTAAACTTTATACAATTCTGTTTTGAGCTATTCAATACATAGCTGAAGAAGGGATGATTCGTGTTCAGTTTATTCATTCAATGCAGTGGAAATATAGCGAGTAGGAGGATGAAAGAGGGTGATCTTTTATTTCATCTGAGAGGTAAACCATTGTACACATTAGAACAAAGACGTAAGTTACAATTTCACATTATACATATATCAAATCACAAAGAGTAATGTTGGCAAATGCTTGAATCACAGAACAAAGACTTAAAGTTATCAATAAGGAATTTGGTTAAACTAGAGAAGGACTTTAAGGAAACTTAGGATAGAGTTCGAGTAGCAAGACAAAGAGAGTTGAAGTTCGTGGTGGGAGGGAAGTTTAGTTACAATGCACCGGAAACTATTCTCTCCTTCTTTAGAGAGTGAGTTAGTTAGCTCTCGCCTACAATATCCAGTACCACTTCGACTTTCAAATTATTACTCAACTCGAAATTTTCAGAACAATGCGATGATTTCCATAACGTTAGGTACGAAATTTTATGTTTGTTTTAAAAAATGCACCAACCTTTCCTTCGTTTAAACGTTTTACGTATTTTCCTAATAGGTCAATTTCCGGGAGCGTGATGCGTGGTGATGAGGTGAAAGGATCTGATGATGAGAGTTGAGAGATGATGGATGGTGATAGGAGAAATTTTGGTGATGGTGGTGAGGGTGGCAGTGGGTGATGATGATGATGATGATGATGGAGGCATAACGTATTTATAGTGACGGGGGTGATAGGGATGAAGTGTAACAATGAGTGGTGATAGGAAGGTAGAGATGGAAGGTATGAAGAGGGAGATGGGTGGTTTTTGGAGTGATGAAGCTGAGGTGGAATGGTAGGTGATGATGGGTGATGGGGAGTGATGGTGGTGATAGCAATGGTGTGGAGTGGTGTGTGGACCTGTGACGGCGAGTGGTAGGTGGTGAGTGACACACACACACACACACACACACACACACACGATGGGGGATATTGGCGCGAATGTTTCGCGGGTTTTTGGAGAAGACGCGGGCTTTTGTAGCGTCATCGGCTAGTGAGGAGCGCGTCTTGTCAAGGGGAAGACGTGAGGGTGCTGTATATACATAGAAGGATAAGGTTCAGTAAACAAGAGAGGATTTGGAGTACTGGTATTTTCCTCACCCTGCCCCGGATGCCCAGGTCATAGTGTGTCACCTCGCAGTATATTAATATCATACACGAACCCCACGAACCCCACGAACCCAATAACAGCAACGCAAGGAGGAGGGAGTGCCTGCCCACACACACATCACTCACCCAGCCCACACAGGAGTCCACGGAAGCAGGCAGCAGCTGAGTTGCCGTGGTGTGGGTGGTGCAGTGTCGTAACTGGTAGTAAGGCAAGTAAAGGAACCCCCTTCTTTTACGTAACAGCCTTACCCATAGATCGGGCTATAATGAGCTGTAAGCTCTCTCCGGGAGGGTAAAAGCTGGCGATCACGAGTTCAGCGCGTGATCTGCAAGACCGTGGTGAATGACACGCACACACACATATGCAGTGTGTGTGTGTGTGTGTGTGTGTGTATTAGGCTACCATTAAAATGTACTCTGTTAAGGAAAAGAAAACGATTTTTGAAGGGAGTCTTAAAATAAACATTCTTGCCTCACCACATACTAACCAAATTAGGGTGACTCGTATTAGCATGAAGCCCGGATCTCTAATACAATGAAAGTCATCTATCTATCTATTTATTTATCTATCTATAGTCTCTGAAGCCTCGAACGCTTCTCGGCCTTTTGGCTAAGATCAAAGTGTAGTATTTCTTATGTCACTCAACGGCGGTGTTATGTGGGTGAAAACAATGTGGTTATCGATAAAAATAAATAGATAAAAACAATTGTGTCTGGCCGACCTGGTGTTACATTTTGTAGGTACTCAAGTATTCTGTAGAGCTAAGGAGAAAAAAAATATGAAATTACTACGTAGAACAAAATATACCTAGAGGTGCTTCCTTGCCTTGTCTTGGTGGATGGATTGCGGTGTTCCATACATCTTATTAAATAAAGAAATAAAAATACGTCTGACACCACGTAAGTCTGAGCAAGTGTAGCAAGGCAAGGAATATATAATTAGTATAGTATCGTGGAGGTGTGCCTGTGCCCCGCGGTCGCTGTGGACGCGACTGACGTCACAGAGACAGAGAAGAGCGGTCAGGAGCGAAGCTAAAATGGCCGAGTGATGGAGGCCCTGCTGGCTCTGGAATATTGGAGGTAAATGCTCTAATATTTTACTTTATTTAATGTACTGTATCATAGATCAACACTAGGGACCCCCTGAGGCTGTGCTGGGGGTTGTAAGTCACGAGGGAATGAAGGTCAGCTGTATTTAGTGGAGTGAACAGATTCTCCTTGTCCGTCCGTCCGATCGCAACGCCCCTCCACCTCCGATGTCATTTTTTTTCCTAATTCTTTTTTTTTTTTTTTTAAGTATATGATAGGTTATGGCGCCTTGTGGTTGGTAGGATAGTTACCTTGAAGTGTGTAGTAACAGTAGGGCCGCGGCAGATAAGGGACAGGAAGTATGCAATACCTTGTCGGACTAACAAAGGTTTTTATCAGATAGGTGTTCGGAGTGTGGTTTGCGACGTGAGGCGTGGGTGTGGGTTGTGGTGAAGCGTGAGTGTTCGGATTATGGGTTGTGGTGAGCTTTATGAGATAGTGGTTCGGATTATGGTTTGTGGTGAGACGTGGGTGTTCCGAGTATGGGTTGTGGTGAGGCGTGAGGCGTGGGTGTTCTGATCATGGGTTGTGGTGAGGCGTGGCTTGTGTCAGGGTGGGGGACACAATGAGACTTGACATGCCATGTTTTACCCAAGTGTCAGGTCTCTTTAGGACAAATATTATCATCATCTTGCCGTTCTGTGTCGTCTGTATCTTCGGTGACTTTCTTCGTTCTTGTCACTCCTTATGTACGACATCCTCTCAGTGCAACTCTTGCCTTCCTTTTAAAACTGGGTAAAATGGTGATAAGGTTAGCCTACTAATTTCTAGGCTCTAAGCTAAAATAACCTAACCCTGCGGGTATGTAACCAGATATCTGACATGTAAGTATTAACCTCGGGAGAAGACGCTAATGTTATCTCCATATTATGCTTAAAACTTGCCATTAACTGCCCCATGACCTGTTACACTTCTGACGGAGCCATCAACTGGGCAAGACTGAGTGCCTCATTAACACCAGTAGGGAGACGGTTCCAAGGTTGATTGATATGAGAACACGCGATAGTATTACGGTAAACAGCATCCTCGGGTACTTGGGATAATGTGACAAAATAAAGCAACGGTCTTGATTTGTGTGATGAGAGTTATTTGTTATTTCGTTAGTCGGTAAAGATTCGAAAGACGGACCAGTCTGGTTTTTGGACAAAGCAATATTTTTCTGATAGATTTTGATGTGTTTTGAATTAATCTGATGTTTGTTTGTTATGCCATGCAATTTTTTATTTATTTATTTATTTTATTTTATTTTTATTTTTTTTTATATAGCCCAAGGTAAAAGTTGCCACAAAAAAGTCAGATTGATTAAAAACCATCAATATCAATAAGATAAAAATTGCTATAAGTAATACTAAGCAAACCTAATTAAACCGAACCCAACCTAACCCAAGCAAGTCTAATTAAACCTAACGTAACCTAACCTAAGCAAACTTAATTTAACGTAACCTAACCTAGATTAGGTTTGCTTAGGATTACTTAAAGCAGTTTTTCTGTTATTGATTTTGATGGTTTTGAATTAATCTGACTTTTTTTATGGCAAATTTTTACCTTGGGTAAAAAAAAAAAAAATTTTTCATTAAATTTTTTTTTTTGATTGCATGGCATAACAAACAAACATCAGATTAATTCAAAACACATCAAAATCTATCAGAAAAAAATTGCTTTGTCCGAAAAACAGACTGGTCCGTCTTCCAAATCTTTACCCGTTAGGCTTTTAATACCACATAATCAATTGTTAATTCTGAATATTGTTAGATATTTTGATACCTTAGATTATCTTGTTTTAAGGCTTTAATGATAATTTTGTGTCTTTGTTTACTTTCATAGAAAATGGACGGTGAACTTCTTTCCTTGAAGTGGAACAATCACCGAACTACATTTTACCATGTCATCAGTGGACTCCGCAATAAGGTAACTTATGCCAATAGGTTAAGAGATTCATGTTTGGTAATCTAGGTGAAAGATCCAACTTGAAATGTTGCTGAATGTTATAACAACAGGAATGGAAAGCTTCATCATGTAATAATGGTTTTCTTTTTTGTTTTAATTTTCAGGAGACCTACACAGATGTGACTCTGGCATGCGAGGGCAAGTTTTATCCCGTCCACAAGTTGGTTCTGTCCACCTGTAGCGAATATTTTAGTGATATTTTTGACCGCACACCATGCAAGAATCCAGTAGTTGTTCTCAAAGACATAAACTGCCAAGACCTGGAGTTTCTGTTAGATTATATGTACATTGGTGAAGTTAACGTGAGACAAAATGAACTGTCATCACTCATAAAAGCAGCCGAGTGTCTGAGAATCAAAGGCCTTGCAGTGCCTGATGAGGAACCAAAGAAAAATGGAAGCAGTAGCAGCAGCAATAACACAGGCGCCGCAGGGCAGGGGAGGCAGCGGCCCGAGCTGGCCAGTCCCCCAGCCAAGAGGCGACGGGCGGAGGAGCGACGGGTGACTGAACAGAGCCCCGGCAGACCACCTGGGGGGGAGGGCAGCCCAGACCAGGAGTGTGGAGGGACAGCATCCAAGACCAGTGGTAGTGATGCAGGACGGTCTCGGGACCCGATGGATGATAAGCAGGCGGATGTGAGTGTTGATCAGCCGGCAGTGCACATAAAACTTGAACAGCATGACAGTTATGAACAGTCTGCCAACGATGAGTTTCTAGTACAAAGCAATAGTTATGAAGGTGGTGGTGGTGGTGGCGAGGAAGGGGACGGTCCACACAGTTCCGAGGGCAATACCAATGACTTTCCTGAGTTCCTCCAGTCAACTGTGGAAAAGGAGGAGCCAGTGGCTATGAGTGACTTTAATCCAAGTGACTTTCCTGGACCGTCTGGACTACAAAATGTGAGTATACATTGGGTATTTGTATTCAAGATTTATGGATTATTACGTAATATGTACTTAACAGTCTAAGTTAAAATAGAGTTTCAGTGCATACTAAGAAGGTGATGGAAGGGTGTCATGAATCAACACTTGGATAAAGAGGATTGTTGGTGCACATTTAAAAAGATGAAGGAATGGAGTAAGATGGAAAATAATTAGGAAAAATTGGAAAACTGGTTTAGGCGGTAGCTTTCAGATTTAATCCATTTAAATCATCAAGAAGATAAGTGATGGAATAATGGAGTGAAGCAGCTGGTGAAGGTACAAAAGAAACTCAATCCCAGGTGATTTGATAGCCAATGGAATAATAGGTCAAATTTTATTCAACACAAGCATCCATAACCGGTAAAAGTATGAATTTCTTGTATAATTAAATGAATATTACTATGAATTGCAGTGCTAATGTCTCCTCTGTGATGTGTTGATAGTGTGATCATTTGTACTCATAATATAGTGTTCATAGTAATATTGACGGGAAGAACAGGCAGAAAATGTGTCGGCTAAGGAAGGTGTTGGTGTTGCATTAACTTAGTGAGCAGGAGTTGGAGCTGAAACCTTTAGTCTATTATTTGTGTTATGTTAGGCTTGACACAACACATTCAATTGTGTTTCCTGCCACTATCAATACCTGGATACGGTGTTAGCAAGTGTTAAGGATGGCACGGGACAACACACTAAAACACTTGGCTCACACACACACACACACACACACACTACTTGCATAACACTTTGAAGAATACATGAATATATATTTTGTAGTAATTGGCATACAAAACTTTATTATATGTATAAAACTAGAATCAAACTGAACACAAACTGGAAAAATCTAAGTTTACATCTGCATAGAAAGTCTTGATGTGCTATAGGTATACTGAACCATGTCAAGTTGATCTCATACATTAGTGAGATTCTATGTGATGCAAATATTTCTTGGATGTCATTTTGTTTGAATACGTATAGGCATATATTTACTTGTTTGTTTATTTGTTATGGTTTGTTTACCCTAATTATTTATTCATTTGTTGTTGTTAGTGTTTGTGTGTGATGTTTATGAAGTTGTCCAATATTGATGTGTGTTTTTTGTGTTGTGGTCCAGAGTGGAATGGCCACCTGGGAAGGTGATAACAGTTCTACCAGCTTTGCGGAAGGACTTTCTGGTGCTGTGGCTGCTGCTGTGGCCGCAGCATCACAACCTCAGCAGCAGCGCCAGCAGCAACAACTGGTGAGTGTTGGAATCCTTGAAATTTTGAAGGTGCCACAAATAAAGGTGTTAATTTTGTTATGTCCACTAAGTATCTGTGAGTTTGAATTCCTCACATGCTATTCAGATTAATACATCTTACATCTAACACCTTTAATGGTCATGGTTTAGACTGATAGTGTAATACTAGTTGTATTGTGTTCAGTCTTTTCGACAAGTGAGTGCATTGTGTATAGAGTATAGGACGATAAATTTCACTTACAACATTACCTATTATCCGCTGCTGTCATATACACACACACACAATTTACGATTTAGTTACGTTCCTGACAACACAATCGTGAATTGGTTGATCGGACAAACCAGGATGCATTCCAGACCTGTATGGGGGGTGTTAAGGGGAAGTATAAATGTCCTCTAACACCCTTCATACTAAATTAGATATACATAAACATACATACTACATTTAATATACATAAATAAAGGCACAATAACACAAAATAATGAGTTTCAATACTTCTGTGTATATGTACTGAAGAGCCGAGTCACATTCAAATGATCATCTCCGAGGCTGGAGGATGATGTGGCTATGTTCCCTCTGAGGTTAACCACCACCTTATTAAACAACCCCTTCACCTTCCCCTTACACAGAGGAAGAGTGTGTGGGTGTAGGGAACAGCATTATTACTGATCAAGATGGTCTTGACACTGCGTCTGAATAGGTACAACAAAGTGGGACTATGTCTATATATTAAATAGTGAAGGGTTTCCCAGGACCATATGCAGCAACACTTGTATCATATTTCTTGCTGCAGTCATTTTTTTTCTTTTTTTCTTTGATAATGTAGTAGCTATTGGATGTAAGAACAGAAGTGTTATGGGCATCACATGAAATAGTTTACTTTGTACATGCAAAACATCGTTAGCAGGTCATGATGTGTGTGTGTGTATACACATATATACACAGTGTTGGGCACTGTTTACTACAAAGTTTGCTTTCAACAACGATTATCAGATAATATCAATTTTTAAGTCCAGCATCACAAGTCTGTTAAGTTTAATAAAACGTTATCTGGAGATAACTTTAATCCGATAGGGATAACTTTCTTTAATGAAAATAAAAATCAGGAAAAACCTCAAAACCCATAGAAGTGTTTATTGATGCCAAGAATACGTAAGCATTTTGTAAGGTTTTTGCAACGATGTACTTCATAATTCTTCAAATTTATTGAACTTTGGGGAAAAAAGGTAAAACGATAAAAATTTTATCGAACAAGAAAATAAATGGACAATCATGGACATCTCCGTTTTCTTTTTAGGTTCATCAGTATGAGCCTGAATATGACAACATTCAGTTCTCTGTTATCAAGCATTGTGTTCAACATACAACACTACACCCATGGAACACCAATCAGTTGTCAACATTGAGATCAGTTGTCTCAGGTGCTTCTGAGTCTAAGTGTAACTTTATGTCTGTGGCAGACACTCCTCACCTAACTGACATTGAGGCTGCTGCCACCCTGCAACACAAGCCTTTCAAAAACCCTTGGCCCCACCTGGAGTGTTTCTTCAAACTCATCAATCAGGACAAAGTGAACAACAAGGTACTTTGTTTTGAGTGCCAAATGTGCCACCCGGTCAAGACTATCGTTAGAGGCCACGTGACAAGCCTTAATAATTTGAAGTCCCACATGAGGAGGACCCATCCATCCTCAGCCAGTCTATTTGACAAGGAGATCAAGGCTGGCCATAGCCGTGCCAAGCTCCACCGCTACTGCCTCACCAATTCTGCCGGCCAACAAGGTGTAGCAGATGATGGCATGAGGCACCACTGCCACTGATGTAAGGCAGTCCATGTGTTCATCAGCAACATAGTTCTGCACCCCTTCATTCAACATAAGGAGTTTGTTAACCTGATCCGGAGCCTCAACCCAACACAGGTGACCAGGTCCTGCTGCACCTTGGGGAGGGACGGGACACTCTGTCATAACAACACACTCACACCCAACAAGGCCATCACCAACATTTTGTATTCATCGTAAACCATTTTTTCCCATCATCGTATAATCATTAATTCCCGCTAACTTGGTATTAGAATTATCGGACTTAGAACTAAGATTGCGGTGCTCTGATTATTGTTATTGAAATCAACTTTTTAACTGTCATTGGCCAACACTTTACACCAGAACATCATTACATGGAGCAGAACATCATTACATGGAGGGAATGTGTTCCATCACATTGAAACACTTGAAATAATTGTGCCAATGGACTAAATGGGAACATATTCAGAAGTTGTTGTTTTTTTCACATTTTCATGCCAATGCAACATGAAGCAGTACCACGTGTCAACATTCATAATATATTTAGTCGGTTTAAGGTGATTTAAGGGTCATTGTCGGGGAAAATGGACTCTTGTGAGGGGGAAGTTAAAAATAATGATGTGGTATAGCAAGAGGATGTGACACTTGAATGGAAGGTTGAGGCACCCTTATCCTCCTCCCTCACTACCACTCCACCTCACCTCAAGTTAGAAAGAACATGAACAACACACAAACCACCTAAAACACACCTTCAACTATCAACACTATGCCTTAAAACCCACCAAACAACCTGACGCAGCTGGTTGTCCTCGCACCTCTTTCTGCCACAAAGCATTGCTGTAAACAGTTGCTTTGTGTCAGGTACAAATACACACGGAACGGAACTATTGGAAAATATACAAGTTGAATATTAGTTATCTTGGTTTATGTACACACTATGCACTAATGCACTCATCTGTAATGTTTGACAACACTATGTATGTAGTTTATGTTGTTTTTGTCCACATTTCAACTAGAAGTGTAAAAATATTTGTTATCCTGTATTATCCTGCCAAAGGTGAGTAGCATTACTGAAAAATGCAGTACGCTTTTTACACATTAAACTAGACTATTCTGCATCGTAACTGTTCTAGTAACCTGAATGTGTAATATGTGCTCAGTAAAGTTAACTCAGTAGTATTTACATGGCCACGGCACCTTCAAACTTAGCTTCCTTGTTCTAACTTGACTGGTGGTGAGTTGTGTCCTGCGCTCACCACCAGTAATGCAACAACCTCTCCTCCACAGGCTGGGTTATTTGTCTTCACATTACAATCATGAAAATACTCATTAATATTTTAATGAATTATTACTTTTAAACTAAGTCAAATGGAAGAGCGGTTGTTTAGAATATAAGAGATACATTAGTCTTTTCCTTAGATCAAAACTATATTAAGTCATTTTCTCACTTGAAATCTGTCACTGGTTTTTTATTCAAGTTAACTGTGTATCTCTTATTGTATTGCAAGTATAGTACAGTAGTTATAAGCATACCAAAGTAGTACAATGTGGAAATGTTTGTAAGAACATACCAATGATGTATCAGTTTTATATTTCCGGGCCACCAGGATCGATAGCTAACATGAGATGAAAGAGGGGGGGGGGCAACTATGATCAAATTTCTATAACTCTAAATGACACAAAACAAATTGAAACAAAGTATTTGGTGGGAGGTACATCTACGTGGCCACCTTATCTGCTGTATTTGCAATGAAAAGTCCTGATCGTGAACTGAACTCTTTTTTTTAAGTATAGTGTCAATTTGAAAGATAACATCATCACATAAGCAAATCCACACACGAAACGAAGGTGGTTAACTTAACAGAAACAACTTCAAGGACATGCTCGTATTTCCCATTCCATTCGTGCCTCACCATCATCACGGCTTGGAAAATCTTTATACAATGATCCCTCTTGAGGCGGATATGTTTTCATTGCACTTGAGGTTGTAATATTGAAAGGTTACTTACAGCTATTGTAAAGGAAAGTGTGACCCCATGTTCCCTACACACTGGTGACTTGTAGTGCAAATGGATACTGTAAATAGTGTGTTATTTATTAGTACGGTTAGCTTTATGAACATTTTGGTGTCGTATGGAAAAGTACAGTTTTTATTATGAGACATGGTAACGTATTTATTGTTTGGCTTCTGTGCGAATGTTGGTAAGGTAAAGGAGATATACTGTACCAGCATATGTTAAATAAAGGGTTTCATCGCCAGTACAGATAAGCTTTCTGTTACATGGCTTATACTACTTCAGCTTGGTATAACATCACAAAGCTGAAAAAAGGAAACATTGAATCAGTCATGGATTTGGTTTTTGGAAATGTGTCGTTAGTAATACAAATGTTTTCCTGATAATGCTTGGGAATTTTCTCCCTTGACAAGTGTACGGGAAATGCAGATGCAGAAATGTTGCCACTATTGTAATACTGGACTTGAATTATAGGCAGATGTAACACCATACTCGTGCTGTGGTATGGTGTTGTCCCCACTGTGTAGTACTTGGTCAGTTTTAGTTTTATTTTCAAGGAAACAGTAGTACAATGTGAGTGTTGATGCCTTACAGAACCATCTTGTCATCAGTGTTCCGTCACTTTGTTTCTGGATTGTTGTGATTGTTTTGCATCCGCGTTGAGAAGGTCAAAGCATTCTTGTAGCTTTGACCAGTTTTTGTTCCCTCGGTCTGGTAACATATGCTCACATGTGGTAGCGGGGTACAGCTGTAACATAACATACTTATATACAAAGGAAACTTATGGGAATTGATTATTTGTCTATACAACAATGATCAAATAGGATATAAAAACAGGTTATAGTAATCTTTCTCACCACGTGGGTCAAACTTTTCATATCAACCCGAATGCTTTGTGGTAAGACTATAGCCATGCGTCTAAGTGGACTCGGTTATGTCAGTTGTGTACACGGTTTTCCCACCTCACTTCAATTCTAGGAGGCATCATGTATTTGTGATGCACATTGAGATGCCTTGTGCATGTTTTCAAAGTGTGATTTGAGTCCACTGTATCCAAGGTGAATACTGATCAGTGAATAATAACAAGTATGGAAATAGTATGTTATTGGAGTCAATGAAACATAGATATGTGTGAAAATTGCTTAATGTTAAAAAAAAGTTGCATAGTGTAACAATAAATTAATGAAAGTAATTGATAAATAAATGAGCACCAGAACCTGTACAGCTTAGTGTTTGTAGTTTTCCTTCCACTCATCCGAGAGTGTCAGCCTCACGTGCAGGCCGTGTGCCTAGCCTCACAACACTGACAGTTGCAGTCTTCAGTCCTATCAACACTGTTACCAACCACTATAATACATAGTAATGGGTTTGGTGTCATATTCAAGTAAAGGAACCTTACTTTTTGCTGATGGAATTATTCATTTTGTAACTATACATAAATGAGGAACAAAAGTGGAAAAGGCTTTTTTTTTTTGCAAATATGACCACGTGGGAATGGGATTACTGGCAGCTATGCCCAAGGGTCTGGGGCTTAAGTGTCTGTTAAAAAAAGATTGTATATACATCCACAGGTTAGGCAAACCAATTATTGTATAATGCATTTGGAAAGATTGTCATGAAACTGCTCTTCATGATCATATTGAAACACTTAAAAATATCTTTATGGATAGAAATTACATTAGTGTCATAAATCAAAAACAAGATTTATTCAATTTTTGTTGTATAATTTGTTAAATAAGGCATCACTTAAGGACATACCTTGAGCTTAAAGTATATATATAAGGGTATTGCCCTGTGCTTGTGATTGCTTGTGAATGGTTGTATTGTAGATACAACCCTGTGTGTAAGACAATGGACTTTGTTCCACTCTTGAAAGTCATCAGCCAAAGGATGTATCACTGCTAGTGTCATCTTGACTATTTTACTTTCTATCTTCACTTCATTCTTCTGCAGCAAGCCTGCAATATTGGTCTAAGCCTTATCACTTGACAATGTGGTATTAAGCCTACCCAAGGTATTACTCTAAATACTTGAGGCCATTGACAAATGTAATTTAATAATGCCATTAAGTAAGGCAGTGGATTTAAGTATAACTTAAAATCTACCCTACATAGATGAAAAAGTGAGTTGGCACTATTGTTGAAGTGGGTGCTACAATGTGTCTCCTCTCCGTAGGTGGGTGACGGCAGAGTGGCAGGTGGCGGAGGTGAACGTGATGCTAGTGATCCCTACACATGTCCTGTTTGTGGCCATGTATGCGTGGGGCAGAACCAATGGCTTATGCACTGTGCCACCCACTCCCCGGCAGCCATTGCAAGGTTTCGGTGTCCCTTCTGTAACTATGGCACTAATGACCGAAGCAACTTCCGCAGGCATGTCACTGTTCACACCGGAGTTAAAAACTTCAGGTGTCCCCGGTGCGGCAGACGTTCAAATGATCGGAGTAATATGAAAAAACATGTGCTAAGATGTGCCACAGTCATTCCCACTTATCAAGTTGGATGATTCTATGAATACTCGTTTGGAAACTATAATGTATCTAAGCAAAACACTTGATTCTCTGTACTGCAGATAATTGATACACTGGTTGTGATTATTGACTTAAGATTATGAAAAAATAATTATAGAAAATGTAGACAACCTTTGGAAGTGATACAGTGAAGGTGAAGAAAAATTACAAAACTTGTTTAGTTGTCTGGAAATTCTTAAGGAATCGTTCTTTGATTATAACCTTTATTTTAATATATATTGTTGTGCCAGTGTGCTTGCACACGTTTGCAAAATAAGTATTTTTAAGCTGCTGTTTTCCACTAATTGAGATGGGAACAATTACTTCCTATGACTTGAAGTACTGTATAGGTGAAGTAATTCAAACTATAACTTGCAGATTTGTAGTCTTCTTGTTGCCATGAAATTCATAAGTGACAGCCGTAGTTGGCCTTGTTTTATTGTGAACAACCTGTCGCAAGACATTTGAGGTCAGATTTGTTTTGCATTATCCTAAGTATTGCCAGTTTGTTTCAGTTGACAAATACCAATAAATGCTATATAGTAGTTGAATTCTGTATTTGTAGATCATTCATTTCCTGCACCTTTAACCCTCGGCTTCAGGCTAGAAAGTGATTATGGGCTTCCTTCCCACCACAGGAGCAATGGTGATCAACTTTGCATAACTGTATTTTTCACCAGTGCCCAGTGTGGTTATTTTAAAATTAAACTATAACTTATTGTTTTTTCACCGCCAATCCTTCCTCTCCACGATGAGACAAACTGTAATTGTCTGGATTGCAGCTCGTTGGAGATGTGATGTTGGGAAGACTTGTAACTTTTGGTGGAACAGAACACACTTGTCCCCATGGGTACAGGTGGCCCGGGCCAGGGTTCCTTACACCACCTCAGACTGAGTCACCACTTACTATGGCAAAAGCATCTCATCAAACAGCTTTCATTATGCCACTATTATTTGATTTATCCTTCCTTGCCTTAGCACAGCAACTTAGGTTAGGGTTAGATGTACACGCACTCCTTTCCTCCCTGCATTGAGGTACAGGGAAATATGATTTTTCACCTCCATTCATTACTGTGGTTACTTTTAGAGTGAAGGGAGGTATGAAACACTAAGCAATAACTGCCATCAACTACTGAATACAATAACTATAGGGGGAAAATTTAAATCATAGCAAGACAGCAAAGAATAGCTGTAGCCGCTCCCTGAAGGTCTCTCAACAAGTGGGTGTAGCCGTCACCTGAACCTCAAGAGTATATTGTGTTGTTACTTGCACTACTTGTAATGTGTTCATGTGGTACTTTTTATGGCTTACATGGAACAATGTTAACTAACTTGAATTAGTTCAGTTTACATTGTTCTTTATTAACTATTACTTAAGAATATCATTTTCTCATCAGATCCTTTTACTATTTGGAAATACAGTGAAGCCTCAATTTCGCAGATTTTGGAAAATTGGGAAAATATTTAAGAAATTGGAATTTGAATAAACAACCAATTTTGCACACCAAGCATGAGTGTCCATCCTCCACTGCCAACCCCACGTTAGCTATCATCAATTGTTGCCTGTGTTTTATTAATGTGAGCACAAAGGGTTCCATCGCTCTTAATATCATCTAAAATAATATTATAAATAAGGCTAGAGTCACAGCGCATGTCTATCACTTGATCACCTGACACGCTGCAGTGGACACCCATGTAAACACCATTATTTCACAACTCTTGGTGGTGTTTCACTGCCTTTTCACTGTGTTTATGTTTCCACAATGCATTCCACATGACTATAGCATTTAGAATCCATTAACTGAAAGTACAAACTAGAGAGAGAACAAAAATGATCTGAATATTACCAGGTGGTGCTCAATGCGTTAGTGTGCATCCAGACCTCACTTGTGTTGAGTTAGATTAGGTTCAGGATTAGTTTTTAAAAAGTAAATCTATTACATGTGATTCATTAAGAAGCTCACGTGTCAAGGAATTTTCATGCCATCAATATTTGTGACAATGACAAGGTGTGAAAAACAGTGCATGTCACTGCAATTATAGTGATCAATTATTAAAAATGGTGGGAGGAAAGAAGATTATAAACCATGAGAATTTAGCGTCACCAATTCTGTGGGAAAGTAATAGGTTATTCCAGATCTTGTGACATGTTATATATCTTGTAATTTATGATTATGGTCACAATAATGTTTAGTGTACATGGAAAATGGTTGTTAATATTGTTGTAGCTGCCACAAATGCTCTTAATGACCCACCTGAGTGTCCGAGGTGGTAGTAAAGGTGGAGGGAGGCTGTGAGAGGGACTAGTAAAGTAATGCTGGCTCAGTGCTTCATGCATCCACAACTGATGGAAGCTGTTTCTTTGCAGCTGGAAGAAGCAGGGAGGATGCTGGTGTGTGAGCCAGTGGGTGGCCCTTTGACTGAGCCTAGGGGTGAGGAGGGTGGACAACTGCGGTGTCCCGTTTGTGGCCGGCCCAGCAGTCGGCGTGATCACCTCAGGAGGCATATGCGCATCCACACCGGGGAGAAACCTCACAAGTGCCCCTATTGTCCCTTTCGCAGCCTCCTTAAGTGGAATGTAAAAAGCCACATGCAACGCAGGCATAGTGTTCATTGGATGCCACTGGCGGGATCTCAGTGATGAATGAGTACACTAATCAGATACAGGAAGGCTGATTATAACACTGATACTATTGCCACCATAGACCAATGTATCATGAGCATTACTGCACATTTGGCATCTGGTCATTGTACTTGTTAGTGTACACTTGCAATTGTATAGTCAAGAAAGATGGATTTTTTCCGAAGTATGTCATATATTTGTTAATATATTGCTCAGTATATATATACGCAAATCGGCATAGTCAAACTGACAGGGTTTAATTTTGATGAGCTTTAATATATTATGAACAAATTTTGCCAAAGCAGTGGAGTGGAAAGGAAATCAATTGGTGTTTGTAGGAAAACAAAACCTACATTGTCCAAGATGGTTTTGGAGTGTTCAGTGGTAAGAGTATTCCTATGATTTAAATATATGTGTGGTGAGTGTGGGAAGAATGAGAAGTATTTTGTGAAGAATGAGTAAATGATATTAGGATAAGTGACTCATGAACAGATAAAGAAGTTAGAACATTTTTAACATTATTTCCATCAAAATTTCATAGGATTTATTTATGATGGAGAAAAGATGAATGCCAAGGGATGACCATATACGTACAGGGGAAGAAATATCATTTTATATTTATAGGAACAATGCAGTGTAACAAGGGCCAAGGGACTGACTTTATTCAAAGGAATGCAAATAGGAACAAACCTTCATATAGTTTGCTCATACTGCTTATTTGCTGTCAGGGGAAAAATGAACCTGTAGAATTGTTAGGTAATTTTGATCTCACATAAATAAGAACTAGAGTTCAGCTGTGCTGCCTGAGGTTGTGCTGTACTGTGCTGCCTGAAGGTGTGCTGTATTTCATAAGCGGTTATTAATTTTCCTTGTGATCAGTACTTATGCTTTAATAATGCATGCTTGAAATTCACAAACTATGGCCTTGAAATAAAAATTATTTGAAGTTATTTATTTAAAGACTTTAAAATTCTCCTAATTAGGAAAGACTACTTTACTTTATTTTGACAAATTAAACGTAACAAACTTGTATCAAAAGCCCCAAGATTATGCAGTTGGCTGAATCTTAAAGTACTGCATACTATTCACCATCAATAGTTGCCAAATACATTGTGATTGTAAAGGAAATATACAAAAGTCAGAACTGAGTATGACTGAAATGTAACTATGACTCCAGAATTATGCAATCACTACAATAAGAAAGGATCCAACCCCTCGCAGGACACGTGAACCAATCGATTGTGTTACTTGTAAATAACAACACACTCACCTTACACCTAAGCTTCTCAGTGTTGGTGTTGTGTATGAGTGCAAGTGATTGGAGAAAGTCTGGTGGAGTAACACGTGTTGTCTCCCCAGGGGTGTGAGCCGGCGCTGGGGCTTAGGTGTAGGCAGTGCGGGCTGATGGCGAGGAACCCCTACCACCTGCGTCAACACCTCATGATTCACACTGGCGAGAGGCCCTTGAAGTGTGGCCTCTGTCCTTACTCCTGCATCAAGACCAATGACCTTAAGAAGCACATGGACACGCATACGGGCCAGAAGAGGTATCAGTGTCCTTACTGTCCCCATCGCAGTGCCAGACGCAATAGTATGAGGCTGCACGTGGCCAGCCGACACGGGCAAGCAAAGGGACTTGTTGTGGGATCCACCACTCAGTAAACTCCAGCCTGGATAGCTTTTGAGCTACTTCTGTGCCATCCATTGACTCTACATGCCAGTTGGGGTTGACTTTGATGCAGCAGCAGCAGTTGTTGTTGTTGCTCATTCTACGGAGGTTTAGGAAAGTTGTATATTTATTATATACAGCCTCAGAATTATTCTTATACATAAAGTTTTAACTGTGATGGTATTGTGCATTTGTTTAAGAATTGTGTGGATAAATATTTTGATTTTTATAGATATATATAATTTATAAATCAAGATGCACTTTACACTGATCACTTGGATCCAGATTCTCTATGAAATGTATTGTGATAAATTATTTTTCCTGCTATAAATCCTATCAAAAGATGTAATAGTGTGTGTTGAACCATTGTGATTCATGGTTACTCTCAAGGAGGTGGGTGTCAGAGTGTCCCACTTACTCCATTACACACACACACTTTATCCTTGCATACATCTGATTCTTCCACCCTCCCTCTCTTGCGTATTCTATCAGCTGTCCAGTTTACAGAAAAACTTTACACTGATTTAGTTTATTAGTATGTTAAAGTTACACCTTGCCAAGGAATAACGCAATACTCCAATAAATCTGGTGAATCTTTGAAATAAGCCGTGACAGATGGCAGTGCAGCAGCAGCAGCAGCATAGGCAACACAGTATTGGGTTTATTCTCTTTTACTGTTTACATCATTTCTATTCAACATAGACTGTGTGAAAACCTATTTTCTTTGGAACATTATTATGAAAAAAGGACATTATTTTCACACTGTTCATGAAGTTAGAATCAAAGTATTCAATTTCCCTGTGGATATTCCTTGATACTTATGGTCATATGTTTAGAGAAGAATTAGGATCCCATATCAAAGTGTTGGACTTAAACGCTTTATCTATCTATCTATCTATCTGTTTATAGTCTCTGGCACATCTTCCCCTCCGAGACTGAACCTACAATACACATCACTTGTTACTTGTTAATGGTAATCACAAGTTTAATATTGGCCATTGTTCTGAAATTGTGGCTCTGGTCAAAACAGAATTGACTGCCTCTCACCTACCAGTTAAGAATATTCACACTGTGTGATATACTTGGTGCATATCTTGGACATCTTGCCCACGTGCATTTGTTTGAGGAAAAAGTCATGTCCCTCCCTGTCTTATCTATCACTCCCCACACCAGTCCCCTTCCCCAAATGTGTTCTTATTGTACTGTCTATTAATTAGGAAGCGTCTTGCTCCTTCCTTGGAGTGCTAATTAGTGTGTTCAATGGGACTCATGGTTTTTCTCTAAACATACATCCATAACACACAAATAGTTTCCATCAATAAAGGATGTGTTTCTGCAGAACTATATAATATCTTAACTTGTGTGAAGCCAAGGAAGGGAATCCACACTCTGCACACAATGTTAAGTGATCAGCGTACTCACCTGCACGCCATTGGATATAAATGAATGTTGGGTTATCATTGGAACACCAAATTTGAGTTTGCTATCTTCATAACAGTTCATTTTCAAGACATTATTTTCTTTTCTTTTTTTCATCTTAGCACATCATTGTATGGCTTTATTTGTAATTAGATAACATATGTATATTATTTATTTACTCTTTTTTTTATGATTGAATCAATACCATCTCAGTATCACATTCCATAAAGGATTCAAGATGATGGATTCAAATAACCAAGAGACAAACTTGCACCAACTTTTGTTTTTAAACTATTTGTTTTCTGCTCGTCTGTATCTCATGTGTTTAGTGCCCAGTGTATTAAGATTTTCATAATTGGTATTTATTGAACAAATATTAAAAGTTTATATATATATATATATATATATATATATATATATATATATATATATATATATATATATATATATATATATATATATACATACATACATACATACATGTAAAGAGGCGTTTGTTTCTTCAGCCCCCCCCCCTTTTCTTTCTTTCTTTCTTTCTTTCCTTCCTTCCTTCCTTCCTTCCTTCCTTCCTTCCTTCTTCTTCTTCTTCTTCTTCTTCTTCTTCTTCTTCTTTCCTTTCCTTTCCTTTCCTTTCCTTTCCTTTGGTGATGCCGTTTTGATGAGTCGTTCCAGAGTTTGTGAGTTAATGAGTTGCGTGATATCTGCTGGAGGATAATGTACCAATTACAAAGACTACAAAGGAATATAAACAGCAGCAGACCAATAGTTTCCGACTAGGCTGTTTGATTTCACTAATGTACACTAACTACTAACCACTATTAGAGAAAAGATAGAAGAGTCAAAGCCTCCTCCCCACTTAAACAAAGCACTGCAAGAATCAACTAACTTCCTCTTTTTATTTTCTTCTTCTCTGTGTGTGTGTGTGTGTGTGTTCTCTCTAGGCCCATGGTGACCCCTGATACTCCACTTGACAAAGTCACAATTGAAGACAGACTATCTTGGGTACAAAAGTCAAAGGTTGTGTGTCACCATCAGTACTTGAACGGTGGGCCTTGTCACCTCCACTCCTGTACACATATAGATACACTCAACTGGCCTCAGCTTCACTTCACTATATTGTACCGTTGAAATCACGACGCCTTCCATTACATAATAACAGGATATATTGGGCTGCATTTACCTTTATGTTCCAGTAAATTTAAACAAATTTATTGGGAGTTGGCAATATTTTTGAAAATTTCTATAATATATATATATATATATATATATATATATATATATATATATATATATATATATATATATATATATATATATATATATATATATATATAAAACGTGTTCCTTTCAAAAATAAACTTTTTCAGTTTGCTAATTGTCTTGCTTTAAAACATAAGCAGGAGACTTCCTGAAAGGTGAAAGGATACTTAGAAATATATGTTATTTATTGAAAAGATAAGGAATTAAATTTGCAGTATCTTTTCAAGATTTAGTGTGCAGAGTCCCACTATTATAGTTTGATACAGAAAGGCAGTAGTTCGTGAGATGAGAAGGAGCATGCATATGGTAGCCTGGCACATCCATGATCACAGGGAGAGTAATGTGGGGTGTGTCTCTTTGCAGTGGGCGTGGAGTGCAGCACACAGCCAGAGAGTGGCAGCTGGTGGTGACATGGGCGGGCTTGGCGGTGGGGTGATAGGAGGAGGAGGAGGAGATGGTGTTGATAGTAGTGATGGTAACACTGGCACTCAGCCGTGGGTAGAACCAAACAGTAGTGGCAAGTGGGCCGTGGGTGGCCATCATGTGTGTCGTGTGTGTGGGTACATGGCCCAACGGAGGCAGCACCTTGAGAACCACGTTCGGACTCACACAGGCGAGCGTCCCCACCAGTGTCCAGAGTGCAGTTACCGGTGCTCAGACATCAGTAATCTGAAGAAGCACATCAGGATCCACAGTAATGAGAAGCCGTTCACCTGCCCTCACTGCACCTACTGCACGGTGGACAGCAGCTCTCTCAAAAAACATATTAAGCATCATTCCACCTTCCCCTCCACAGCCTTCACTGCCACCACCCCAACCTTCTCACAAGCTGACTATCCATAGAAAAACACCAACTGAACTGATCAGGGTTGATTTGATTGTTGTGAGACTAAGACACAGCCACCTACTGCTATCCTGAAAAGTCTGTCGGCCTGTTACGTACACACAAGTTAGGGAGTGCAGTTTTATCTTTGTGCTTAAAGTATGAACGTACTACTTGCTACTGTTACTGTAGTAGGAGTGGGTGAGGTGCCGTTGATGGGGTGAGTAGTGTCAGGCTGCGGCAGCGGTGACAAGGTGATTCCTGGGTTTATGCCGCTCGGGGGAGACATCTTATCTTGCCAGTAAACCGAGAACGATTTCATTCTAAAGTCAGATTGTGCTCTTTGCAGTGGGCGTGCAGGTCTCCATGGGTATCTGGCAGTGGGCGCCGGGACACTGAGGTGCACACGAACCTGGAAGATGCACACTTGATCAGTCAGGCAGTACATGTGCCCCATGAGGAGGGGCCACAGAGTCCCCAGAGGCTGCAAGTGACCCTCCACACCACATACCAAGGCTCACGGCAAACCTACAAATGCCCTTACTGTCCTTACACCTCACGCCTTAGTTCCAACGTGAGGCGTCACGTGCGTACTCACACTGGTGAGATGCCCTACTCCTGCCCTCAGTGTGACTTTAGATGCAAAGATGCAAGCTCCATGAAGCGCCACCAAACCACACACGCCCGACGCACCCTCGTCCAACCCACCAACCCCACACTAAATTCAACACAGATATGATCATTACACAAGAGTGGCTGCTGAGGCTCAGAAAGCTTCACACACACACACACACACACACTTTCCATGAGTCAAATACATTATGACATAGGGAAGTTTAACTTGTACAGTTTCCATGCGTACATTCATGTGTGTGTGTGTGTGTGCGTGTGTGTATAAACTACATGTATTGGATGTATGTGTAAACTCAAGCCATATGAGTCTTGTGTTGATATTAAATGTAGATGTTATCCATTTTTTGGATTTAATCCTTTGGAACAGAGGGAGTAATAGAAAAAAATACATCATGCAATTTTTCATCAGTATAATTCAATGAAAACCAAATATGGTCATATGTTGTAATAGTAAAGCATTGCTGGGGAAACCAGAGTAAGGAAGGATGGATGCGGTGCAGAAGTAGGAGTAGAGGTGGAGTTATCAAGTGGTTTGGTTTGCAGTGAAGGGGAGGATGCACGGATCAAACCAATACTTTCAATGCCATATATATCTGGGCTTAAAAGATATTTAGGAGTTATAAAGTTATTATTGTTGGTGTTATTTTCATTATTGTTTTTTTATCGTTAATACTACCATCATTTGATGCAATGAGTGTAACCAGTTTTATTTGTTAATTTTTTTCTTCTAATTTTCACATTAATTTGAAGAATGGTTAAAAAGATATTGACAACCAATGCCTTTGTTAAAAAAAAGTGTATATATATATATATATATATATATATATATATATATATATATATATATATATATATATATATATATATGAGCATATTATACAAAACCCAAACCAAGCTGGTGTTGTTATTGTTGAAGTGAAGTGTTGTTTTGGTTTGCACAATGCAGGCAAGTTGAACCCACACTTGGAGCAGAGCAACACACACTGTGCCAGGGCGTAGGCATTGAGGTGGCACTGTCCTAGGGCGTAAACGTTGAGGTGGCACTGTGCCGGGGCGTAGGCGAGCGGCTCTTTAGGTGTGGCGTGCTAGTGACGGTGTTGGGTCTCTTTGCAGTGGGCGGCCCCTCAGGTGTACAGTGGGCGGGTGTTTAGTCAGCGGCCGGTGATCTGTCCCATCTGTGGACGCAGCATCAGTCGCAGCGACCATCTCAAGACACACCTGCGCACCCACACGGGGGAGAAGCCTTACACCTGTCCTTGTTGCCCCTACCGTTGCTGTGACAGTAGTAACCTGCAGAAGCACCTCAAGAAGCACCATGGTCCTTACCCTGCTGATCCAAAGGACACCCAAAGAGGAGGAGGGATATAACATAATAAAGGAGTTATACTATTAAGTGTGGTTTTGTTAAGCCCTTAAAAGAACCACTGACTCAAGGTGTGGAAGGGAAAAGGGGAGGTACACAAGTGTTTATCCTATCTCTTGTCTGCCAATATTTGAATTTTCTTATGTTTGTACTTTATATTATTATAATTATTATTATTATTATTATTATTTTATTTTTGTATTATTATTATTTTATTTTTGTATTATTATTATTTGTAAATGTTTCATGTATTTTGTAAAGTTGAAATATAAACAATCAATGAATATTTTGTATAATTTGGGCAAATTTAGTTACATGTGCAGACATCCTAATCTATTATATTATTAAATGTTAATTTTCTGATGTACACTACAAAGGAATGTTCCTACAATTGTGATAGTACAGTAGCAAGCCATTGATGCAGTACTGCTGTGAAAACTGTTCCCCTTGCTCTTGTGGGAGGGTGAAGAGAACACTTAGTGATTTGTAGGGAGAATGAGGTTGTGTTTGGTAGCAATGAACATGTGTTGCTGTAACATTGTGGGAGTGGCTCCAGGTGCTCTTCTTGCAGTTTGTTATCCCTTGGAAATAATGAACTTTGAGGTTCACTGATGCCTCGTTTGTTGTGTCATGGGAGTCAAGAGTTTCTTTGGTCCACTGAAGCATTGCAGTTCTTAGTGATGGAAGTGTGAGGCATGTATTGAAATGTGTTAGTCTCCTTTGCCATGAAGCAGCATTCGTGTTTGTGCGCATAATAGGCGTCAGCTGCAGTTAACACTGGACTGTGCGTGAGATGTGGTTTCCATCGTGATGAGAACGTAGCCTCGTAAAGCATAGGATGGTCTGGGAGGGTGATGACAGGAGTACCACCTCAGATTACACTGTCCCATGGAAGCTGTGTCACAAGGTGAATGAGCTTGCATGATGCCCAGTGTAGGTGTTGCAGAGCGGCGTGGGGGGGGGGACGGGGTGCATGACTTAGTGCAGTGACAGGGATGGTCTGAGAGCGGGAAGTAATAGTGGGCTCTTTTTTACAGTGGCAGCACGGTGGCAGGAGTGGCAACGGTAGCGGCAGTGTTGTAGTAGGTGGAGGTGGAGGTGGTGGTGGTGGTGGGCTGAGTGTAATCTGTCCCGTATGTGGCAAAGTGATCAGTCGGCGTGACAACCTGAGGGTGCACATGCGTACCCACACAGGGGAGAAGCCCTATGCCTGCCCACACTGCCCGCACCGTAGCAAAACTGGAGGTAACCTTCGCAAGCATGTCCGCTCCATACATGAGAAGGAGCTCTCAGAGACCAACTCCCAAACCAGCTTTGTGCCGCTCCTTTAGATGGGCGTTTTAGGTGTGTGGGCTGAGTGCAACCTTTCTGTCTCACCCTTCCCAAAGGAAAGACCTTTTTGAACACATGTGGACGAGTAGAGTTGATAACAGAAATCTGTTCCTTTTGGTCGAAGCGGCCAGCTGTATCAGTTGTCTCCCCAGCCACAGTAACGGCCGGCTCTCTTTGCAGTGGTCGCGTGGAGATGAGAGAAGCAGCAGCACCTGTAGCGAGGTAGCCGGCGGTACCGATTGTGTTGGTGGTGTGAGAAGTGGTGGCTTGGGCATCATGTGTCCTGTGTGCGGAAAAGTGATCAGCCGCCGAGATAACCTAAGAGTACACCTGCGCACACACACCGGGGAAAAGCCCTACAGCTGCCCACATTGTCCGCATCGCAGCAACGAGCGCGGCAATCTTCGCAAACACATACGCTCGCTGCACGGGATTGACATGGATCCCCTTGGCCCCGCTGGACCACTCCAGTACACGCAATAAGGATGAGGTTAACACCTGATGCTTTACCTGATTCATTATTAATTTTTATGGGCACATGAGAGTCAAAACAGTAGTGTTTCATCCATAATGTATTTATTTTGGTATTCAGAGAGAAAATATACATTCTTAAGACCATTTCCTTGAACAACCTGTGTGTGTGTGTAGTGTGCCTGTGTGTGTGTGTGTGTGTGTGTGTGTGTGTTTGTTTGTTTGCGCCCGTAATGCGAGGAAGGAAGGCCAGCCACTCACTGAACTGGTGCCTCTCTTTTCAGTGTGGCAGCAGGGCAGTGGGTGGTATGGTGGGTGATGTGCCTGACCCCGCCGCCCAGCTTCCTCCACCTGGCGGCCAGCTCCTCCTTTCACACACACTTACCCCCTGGGCACCCACCCCCCCTCACGACCAGCCACGCGTGTTCAAGTGTCCCTACTGCCAGCATGTCACACAGAAAAAATTCAATTTGACTAAACATATTAGAACCCATACAGGAGAGAGGCCGTACCATTGTAATTATTGTCTCTACTCCACCGGCGATCCCAGCAATTTGAAGAGTCACTATAAACTAAAGCACAAGATACCTCAGGAATGGCTGAAGTAGCAGTCACTTGATTAGAGGGAAGGAGGATTTGGTGGGAAGAAGGGAGGAGGTGTGGCTGCCTGGACCACTGATGCCCTCCCTTGGTGATTCCTGTACTCTTATAAATGTAGAGCTGAACGAAAGAGAGTGAGAGAGAATTATGCTTATTGTGCCCAAATCTTTTTATTTTGCCAAAGGACTGTGTGTGTGTGTGTGTGTGTGTGTCGGATGTATAGATTAATATACAAAGTGTCAAATATATTATATTTTTTTCTAGAACATTTATAAGTTGCTGGTACATTGCTTTTGCAAATAGACTTCTCTCAGCTAGCAATAAAATGTGGGAATTAAATGTTATACTTCTTTCTCCTAGTTGGTGTAATGAAGGTATTATTTTGGTGTTTGTTGATTCTTACCAACACTTGAGACGAGAATGTTGGTTGTACTTATGAGGATGGTGACAGTCGTGTTTAATGGATGGTGACACGTGACACTTCCTGTATAAAGATAACTATAATGGTATATATCTTGGGACTTGAACTAATGACAGTCTTACTCGTTGCAATGTGACAGTCATCCACAATTTATCACATTATGTACGTCCATTTTTTCTTGAAGTGGGTTCATCTAAGGTCTCAAGAACTCTAACAACACAGTTCTAGAAGGTGTTATCCACATCCTTACTTGGATCTGATCATTTCACTATAAGTAACCAATCTTTTCTTCTACATGCTTTGTCATGACATTATTTATTTGTTCTGCCGTTTGCCTTGAAGCTTACCAGAGCGCCATATAACCTGAGATGTGTGACACTTACTTTATTCACATTAACTCACTCACTCCAAGATGTGTGATGTAGGTCAAGGCAGCAGTGAGGCCTCGGCACGGCACCATCACACCATCACACTCACACTGTCACCACATACATTACTTGTCATTTTCAACTTGACATTTAAACTGAAGAAAGTCACTTATATTATACAATTATCTTCTGATGAATCACCTCAAACACACGATTGCACTCTATGAATTATAATGGTTAATCACTGTTATTGATAACATAACCATGCTGCGTATACAACCTACAGACCACTCGCCCAAAACAACTCATTACTTTTTTTCTTTTATATATATATATATATATATATATATATATATATATATATATATATATATATATATATATATATATATATATATATATGTTAATAAAATCTTGCCAGTTTAGTTTAGTCACACTTGTTCTTCATCACTAATGAATTCACTGAAAATGTATCTGATATTGTAAGAACATAGATCTAGGCTTCACAGAGGTGGTGTTCCTCTCACTTTCTCACTGAGTATTTGTGTAAGTTTACTCACACTGCTATGTACTTAATGATTGTTAAGTTAGATCAGTTATTACTATGTCAACCGCAAAACTTAGTATTTTCAAAAGGTGACTAAAAATCTGTTAAATTCAGTACAAAATGCACAAGAATACCTTATCAAATTTCTTGGATTTCATTATGCAAAAATATTTTCTTAAGGCAGCTAAAAATTATTGACCTGTAAGACTTATTGCATCTCTCCATACACATGTTTTGCTTATAAAATGGGAAAATTGAGACCAGAACTGGATCGTCTACAGCAGGGTGAAAGGTGTTGAAGGAAGGTAGAGTAAGGTATAACCAGACGTAAGACTCGGGCTAATCACGTCATCGCTGACACACCTGTGAAACATTCTGCAACGTGTTACCTTGTCACACTGTACCAACACCTGATCGAGGACTGTGTGTGTGTGTATGTATGTATGTATGTGTATGTGTTCTTTCCTACTAGTGAGCTTAAAATAAAGTTTGGTTTACGGTTTCAAAACTTTTGTGAATCGTTATATGTATTGACAGGCATAAAATAGTCTTATAAAGATGAGACAAAAGGCTTCTTTTTAGTATTAAACGAGCACATTTTCTTTTATTTTCTTGTCAAACTCTGACTTTGTCCATCATTGAACTTGTTATGAGGTTGTTAGAAGTCCCCTGGTCAGTGGGTCGGCTCCTCTTAGTACGGCTTGTCAGCGCTGTTAGGAAAGTCAGCCAGTCATGCTACCAGGTTGGGGCGGAGTCACAGTTGATGACAGCGCACAGGTTTACAAGATCAAAGGTTTTCCAAAAGTAAATAAAAATTTTTAAAAATTTTTGTTTGTCCAGGTGGTTTTGTATAAAGTCTTGAAAACGCACGAAGGTTCAGGTCATGGCTGCTTTTATTACTCGGAAGACACTTCAATCTATATTTAGGATGTCGCTGCACGTACGTATATTCTTGTCTCAGGTTTCAATCCCAGAGGTTTTTAGTATTGTCGAACTATGTTTCTACGATGTGAGAAAGGGTCGGCCGAATCCTTTGAAAATAAGAATCTTTGTATCAGAGGAGCAGTGACGTTCACTTAGAAGGTTAGGACCCTTGTGCAGCCACGAGGGGAGTAACAAAAGACTTTCTTTCCAGCGGCGGCCGTGGACAGGCGAGTCTGGGAGGCCAGCGCCAGTTAACCTTTCCTCTCGCTCCCATGGGGCCGAAGTTACCTCCCCGGGGCCCTCGGCTGACCCGCCCCGCAGAACTCAGGCTACCCCGCAACTGGCAACCCCAGACGAGGAGTCGCACACGCACAGTTGTCAATTCTGCAGTTATTCGTCCCACAGCCGCGGCGACCTCAAGAAGCATATCAGGATTCACACAGGAGAGAAACCTTACGGCTGTCCGCATTGCAACTATCGATGCTCTGATTCCAGTGCTCTCAGCAAGCACATACGAACACACTCGGGGTCAAAAACGCATTACTGTCCTCATTGTTTCTACAGAACGCATTTACTGACCAACCTTCATCAGCACATAAGCACAGTCCATCCTGATGTCCGCTGACTTTCCGTCTCTTAAAAAGTTATCTGAATGATATGAATCGCACTAGAGCAATACGTGTGTATTTAGAAACCATTTCCTGTTCACTTCTGTACAACTCTGGTAGCTGTTGTACCTTGTTGAGTAGTTACTGTAACTATGTCGCTATATACTCATACGTAGGTCCATTGGATGTGGGGATGGGCTGGGTGCGGCAGAGTGGGCAGTGATGGGTCTCAAGAACCACACTAATGACTGGCGTGTGTTTGTGCAGTATGGAGGCGGGTTGGCAGTGGGCAGGTGTGGGTGTGGCAGTGTTTGGAATGGTGCTAACAGTGTGTCAGCATGGGTGTGTGATGGGTAGCGGGCGGGCATGTAAACCTTTTTCATGTGTTCACTGTTGGTACTGTAGCAGGAGCTGTGCCGACATGGTGAAGCACATGGGGAGAGAGGCCTTTTGCTTGCTCTTTGTGTTCACGCCAGGCCAGCGACCGCTCCACTCTCAGGAAACACTTAGTGCGCCACTAGTAAAACCTCGGTGCTATTGCGTCCACTCCTCGTGTTGTGTGTACGGCAGCACCTGTTGTCTTGATTATTAATAGAGAGTTAGGGAAGGGAGAGGCTTCTTCTCGCCTCATACGTTGCGGGTTCAAGGCTTGACTCGCCTCAACCTGGCCTATTTGAAGGAGTAGATCCTCCATGGGTGAGCGGTCTCGCTGCGCTATATGATCTCAACTTAATTTATTAAGTTAACCACGGGCTGTGTTTTTTTTATTTTTTTATTCCTTTTTTTAGCTGTGAATTGTTTTTCTACAGAATTTTTATTTCCATTGCATTTGGAAGTGTATTTATATATTAGGTGTAAAGGAACATTATCATCATTTGAACCTTATATTTGATCACCTTTGCAAATAGCAGACTATAAAGTATCCACAACTACAACCTGCCTTACACAAGTTAAGTTACAGTGGTGCATCACAACGTTGGGAGAAATGTTTAAAATGGAAATAAACTTTGGTGGTGTTAACAAGTTTCATTTTTCCTTCACATTCTTGGGTGAGGAGAGTGAAGTGAAGGTGTTGAGGCTTGACACCACACAGCTGTCTCGGATAAACACTAAACACACACACACCTATTGTAACCTGCTTCATTACCCCTAACACTGTTGCAACATACCTACTGTGTGTTTGTTTGTGTGTGTGTGGGTGTTTGTGTGTGTGTGTGTGTGTTTGTTTGCTTGTGTGTGGGTGTGTTTGTATGTGTTTGTTTGTTTGTGTGTGTGTGTGCGCTTTGAATTACGGAAATTAAATATATATATATATATATATATATATATATATATATATATATATGTGTGTGTGTGTGTGTGTATATATATATATATATATATATATATATATATATATATATATATATATATATATATATATATATATATATTACCTTATTTTCTTGCTATAAAGGAGAGTTAAGGGTTTAGAGTTGAGCTTCATGTACATGGCCCTGAGACTCGTGTTCCTAGTGTGTGTGTGTGTACTTCCATAGAACAAGGGTGTCAACTTGTTTAACAGTGTGGAGACTGATGATGTGTGGCACTGAGGTAGCGGTGGGGGGTGGGTGCAGGGAGGTGCATAGTGTGGGACACAGCGGCCCAGGGAGGGAGTGCGGGACGTCCTGGGTTCATGAGTTCTGCCGGGAGAGTGAGTACATTAAACCCTCGTGTAGTTGTTAATTTAGTTGTGACGGTGTTAGGGTAAGGCCGGGCGGGGTGGCACTGCTCCTAACCTGTGTTCTCCCGTCTTTACAGTGCCGCCAGTGGCTGCAGCAGCTGAGCAGGGTGGGGGTCGTGGCGGGCAAAGCCAAGGTAACGTGTCCTCTTTGTGGAAAGGTTTGCAGTCGAAGCGACAAGCTAAAGCTGCACCTCAGAACCCACACGGGTGAGAGGCCGTACCTCTGCACCTACTGCGACCACCGCAGCCGAACCAGTGACGACCTGAAGCGTCACGTGCGAACACACACTGGCGAAAGGCCCTACCAGTGTCCCTTCTGCCCTTACCGGGCCAGTGACCCGTCCACTATCCGCTCGCACAAAAAGCATCGCCATCATGACCTGTTCCACCAGGCCAGACTGGCCGCCCAGCAGCAGCAAGATCAGACCAATGGCTAAAACTACACCGAGATGTGGATGCAAAGACTCGGAGGTGATGTGGCCAGAACTAGCTGGTGCTGCCTCCCTCAGGATGCTGTAGAATTAGGGTGTAGCTGGTAGCCGGTAGCCGTCTAGTGGTGGGGTAGAGTGGCTTGGCGCTGTGTAGGAACCACCTGTTGAGCCTCAGCTACACTTCCCCACCAACACTGGACTCCCGTGGCCTGTAAGGCTTACTTTCATTGTCATTGTTGTTTTATATACAAAACATCACACCAATTTACTCGTTCAATAATTTGATGACTTAATATGAACCTTATCACGCTGTACACGGGTCAGGTCAGATCAATGAAAAGTAGTTATTTAAAGAGCCATTCCAGGTGTGTAACAAGTTGTGTTGATTGTTAGGAACACTGATTGGCGCCGTGTTAATGGGCTCGCTCAGGCTCGGACTCAGACGCTCTAAGCAGACGGGGTTGAGTACCGCACAGAAAGACTGGGTGTGCTCTGTCTGGGACTTAACCACCCCATCACTTCAAAGCTTATGTTCTTCACGCGTACTAATAAAATGCATTTCGGTGAGAACTAGAATTGTTCTGCATCAGTAATTTGTCTCCTTGTTAGGTCTGATTGTAGGGCATTCTGCCACACCCTATTGCTTGCCCTGTAGTTAGCCTCCTCAACTTGAACATTCCCGTTGATGGTGCGGTGAGCTGCCTGTGCCCAGTGAGTGGTTGGTGCCGCACCCACTCACCCCACTCACCCCGGGCAGCGTGAGCGTCGTGTTTGCTTGGGTTGCGTTTGAGTTCATCACAGATGCAATGCCTCATGAAAGTAGCATTGCCATCATTGCTGTTACGTAGATATCATGATGTCGTACTTCAAATTACTCCCCTTATTGTATCCATTTAAGTCATCATCGTCATTGCATCCCATCATAGTCATAACGTGTGGACACGGTGTTGGAGGAAAGTAACGCTACTTAATTGTCACAAACAGATCAATAACCCAGCAAGTTTCACACGGGAACCAAGTGTAACAGATTTTGTGAAAGAGGCAGTCTGAAGCAGTGATGTTGAGTCACTGGTTTGTGTCCTGCTGCCACTTGGTGTTTGGCCGGCCAGGAAAGTGAAGGGAATGTCCATTTTCGTGAAGCATCAATAATCACTTGAATGACTTGCACTAACTTACAACTTGTGGTTTTGTTATTGTCCATCAAATGAAAAGGCACCCACGACCTTGTTCAATGAATGAATAATTATATTGATATGTTGGGTCGTGTTTCTGAAGGGGTTGCATCCCCTTGGTCCAAGCTCAGCTGGCACAGGTGTTTAAATTATACGTATGTAGAAACTTAAGTTCTAGTTTGTACAAACGGAGTGAGTAAACAAATAGAAAAGTCTGCCCTTGTGGCACGACACCCTCACAGCGAAGCCCCAAAACGTACTCCTGAACAATCTTGACCGTCCGCTATATTTTGTCTGCTTGACTAAACCTAAGGCCATAAGTATGTGCTTTTTCTGTATACGATGTTCAACAACCACCTCAGCATTCTTATTAGGTTTAAAACTTTAGACACTTCCTACATGCATCGAAGTCAATTATTAGGCAACACCTCCACTCTATGGTTAACGTTAACGCAAACCTCATTCATATTGAGCCTTGCTACACAGGAGCCAGCGCGTGATCCAAGCGGGCACGTAATGAACTAGTCATTGTCACAATCTTGTAGCCGAGTAGTCACCCACAACTAAAACACTGTAGCGTGAGAGTCATTAGGTCCACAGAGTAAGATCTCACACTAACATGTTGACAACAAGACGCGTAGGCACCAAATACTGCACAGTAGTAAGCAGGGAGAAGTGTGTCTTGGTGTGGTGTCTGGGTTTGAAGGGCTGGCTCACTGGGTGTATTGTGAGCCATAGCTTTCTTTATTTTTATTTATTATTTCTTTATTTGACTCGTTTCAACAAAACGAGACGCCTGGTTGGGCGTTACCTATTCTTCACGCCTCACTTCCCGCACTGTGTGTGTTCCTGTAATATTGTCACTTCCCATTACGGTTTTTTCAGTGAATCTATGTTGATTTATCTATAAAGCTTGAACAAGTCTTTTATATTTTCATTTAACCTGTGTGGGGGTGTGTGTGTGTGTGTGTTTGTAACACAAACTGCTGTTATATTAGATATTAGTAGTTGTTTGTGCAGCCACCAAAGGAAATGCAACCTTCAATCAAATATAATTTGGAAATGGTATCTGGCACCACTCTGATGTTTTTCTTCTTTTTTCACCCCTTTCATGTTATGGTGTTTTGTTTGTAGCCAAGGTTCACAGTCACATCAACTCAACACACGCACAAGGAAGGGTGTAATGATGATAACATTCATATTAAAAGCTTCATTTATTGTTGTTTTTATTATTAATGTTATAATTGTGGTTACTTCATCTGGCTAATCCTTTTCCTGCACATGAAGAGTGACGTCTAAGAATTAAAGAAACAAAATGTAAGGAGGGAAAACATAGGAAACGTTATTTAACTTAAATAAATTATAGCCTTGCACATTCTCCATTTCTTGTACTCATATTCACATTTAGCATTTTTTCTCAAACAACATAATTTTGAGTCTTTTCCATATGTGTGTTTGTTTGAAAGTATATTGATTTGATGATGAAGATGGGAGAATAAAGTGTTCCCCAACCCTAAACACCTTGTCTTGGCCTCATTAAGGGGATGTTAGTTTGGTATTACAGGTAGATACACCTCACCCTTCCCTGTCACTTTTCTTTGCCTTTTACAACTCACAAGGAAGATGGTGGTGGTATTCTTGCCGTCTTCACCGCAGGCCAACTCACACTGCAAGATGAAAATTCTTGCAGGTAATATATATATATATATATGTATATATATATATATATATATATATATATATATATATATATGTATATATATATATATATATATATATATATATATATATATATATATATATATATATATATATATATTGCTTGTTGCCTCAGTGTTGCAGTGGTTAGTAGGTCTGACTGTGAATCCGCTGACCCGAGTTCGATCCCGGATGAAGACAGTTGGCGCTAACTTGCTAGTAATTGATTTAATATTTTCTTGAGATTCAGTGGATGATTAACTATTCTTGTTATTTAGGAACTTGAAATCTTACTGTAAGTGTATATCTTGTTTTTATTATCAGCAAGAGTATACGTTGTGACAATACATTGACTACACATCAACCAGTCTGCTTATAGGAAAGGCAAAGAAAGTATGATGGCAGGTGACAGGGTGTAATCTTGTAAAGAAACGGTGTTTGTTGTATGAATGCAAGACTCTGAAGTGTGTAAAATCATACCTCTTTTCTTAGTAAATACAACTTTTTTATGGATCCAGTGGATCCAGTTGTTGTTGTTGTTTTTTTGTTTTGTTTTTTTAACATTGTTCTACATGGTGATAATAATGAAAAATTGTGTAAACTTTGGCACATCTGTCAAGGTGAAGGAATGAACGGTGGTGTGTGGGAGATGGTTGGGCTGAGGTGATGTGGTGGTGTGTTCACCTTGAAGGAAGCTGACAGTAGGGTAGCACAGGGTGGATATTTAAGAGGAACGAACACCTGCAAAGTGAAGCACCACACTATTACAATATTTCAGAAGGAGAGAGACTGCTAAAGAATAAGGACTAAAGTTTGCATTGTTAAGATTTATTGACACAAGCATCATGTTACTCCTGCTCTGACCAATCCCTTGAGAGAATTCCAAGAACAATAGATATAAATAGTGATAGTGACATCAAAACAGTTGACCTCATTCAGTTTCCTTCTGCATAACCGGATATTCATCACCACCACACATGCTACACACTAAAATGCTATACTTGATAATAATATAGTACAGATTTTTTAATATTTACACATTCATTATGCATACTCATGTACATATGTATGTATGTAAATCAAAACGAGGAACTTTTTACTTGAAAACAATAGTTGTTTGTCAGTTTATTGGAAAATCAAAATTTCTGCAAGGGCTGCAAGAACTATTAGTTTTATTTTAGTGACACCGAAGATATACCAATTGTTTGTTATACACATTTGACAAATTGTTAGCCTATCAAGTTACGTATCCTCTCCTGAAATGGTGTTCATGAATTTATTCCCAATACATTCCTATGAGAGGTGTTGGTGTATTGAATAGTCCAGCAATGGAATCTAAGATCTGTTTGGCTATTGGTGAATCAGCAGCATACAGCATCTAGTTCAGCAAAATGGCAGATAATACAGCATACGTGTTGTCAGGAGCGTTGTGTGGTGTGTGGTGAGATGGTGAGGTGGTAGAATACAGTGTGCCTGTCTTTGCAGGTGAGTGGTGACAGCAGACTGGTGCAGACCAGTAGTAATCATCCCATCACCTGCCCCATCTGCCACAAAACTTCAGTCACCGGGTTTGCTATCTGTGCACATATGATCAGACAGCACACTGGAGGCTGGGTCTTCATGTGCAATCAGTGTGATTACAAGACCAATCGAAGTCATGATCTAAAGCGCCATTTAAAAAGCCGCCATCAGGGCGCCCTTCAACGACCCTACCGCTGCTCCGTCTGTCCTTACCGCACCACTTATGTTGAGCACCTCCAAGCCCACCTTTCCTCTAGGCACCCACACCATGCACAGCAGCAGCAGCAGCAGCAGCAAGACTAATACCACACGAATGCAGGTGCATTTCTGCCTGATGTATCACAGTCAATGATTTACTTGCTCACAGGATGAAACTTACTCAGGAATGACTGTCATCTTTGGATGTACATTTGTCTCCATCAATACTATTATAATCTGTCTCTCTACTGGAAAGTGGGAAAGTAGCAAATCGTATCATTAGTAAGAATTATTTGCTTTGTTTACGTGACTACGATGTCATGTTCTGAAATAAGATACATGAGAGGTAAAGAAGATATAGGGTAGGAAGGGAAAGACCCAACACAAGAGTAACAGTGGTGTGTCTTTTCAGATGTTCGCAGGTCAGCAGACAGACCACCACCCCATGGCCACACCCCATCCCCAATCCCTCATGGTTGTCAACCCATCAATGGGAAATTCTTCTGGCTTCTATAATTGTTCTCTGTGTAATTATAGAACGGGTATAAAGGAAGAACTTAACAACCACATGCGGCAACACACAGATGGCTTCCTGCACATGTGTCCCCAGTGTGACTATAAAACAAGGCGGAGCAATGACCTCAAACGTCACGTAACAAGTCGACACGAAGGATCAATTCTCCGACCTTACCGCTGCTCACTCTGTCCATACCGCACCACCTGCACCACTTACCTGCAGCAACACCTCAACACAAAGCACCAAAGCCACACTAGATACTCTCCCCCGCCCATTTGTCCTTCAGAACCTAACTCTCATCCCAGGCGGTGATGTGATGGACGTCTAGTTAGCTGCAAACACTGATGCAACTGTGATGACCTGTGTACAAATACCATTGTTTTATGAGTTCATCTACTAACTGATCAGGTCATTTCAAACAAAAATGGGAGTGTAACATAAGGTGGTTTTTATTCATTACTTTTAGTGGTGATGAAAAATTTGTGAACAGATAAGACAAAGTGAATATTAATTTAGTGTCAATGCCAAAGTTAGTGAAATGATAAGTAAGATGATGTTAGTTTGTGGTTGTTGGTGTACAAGGCCGCCTTATCCTTATACCAAGATAAGGGTTTGAAAGTAAAGCTGCCTTCAATATTTGGGTAATATGTAATTGTAGGAATTATTTATTTGTTCATATGATGTAATGTTAAACCTTGGTGCTCTAAATGGTGTACAATAATGTATGTAAGAAATTTTGTTTTGAGTATTGTTTGTATAGTGAAGAAGCTGCATAAGACTTGAAGGTTATATTTCTCTGGTATTTTTCAGGACTTAATCAGCAATATTGTGTGATATGTTAGGAATACAAGTGTTCATTTAACAGTGAGGAAGATCGTTGGTTTGAACTAAAAATGAGAATGTCAGATGTGAGAATTTTTTAAACATATAATTGAATTTGATTTGAATTCATTGTATATGAAACATAAATGTTTAAAGAATCCATTGTCATGTTAAGGCATCTGAGGAGAGATTTATCTTTTATACGCACCAAGAACTCCCACAGCCAGCCTGTGTGTTTATGTTGATGGTTTGATGGCCTGTGTTGGTGCAGGAACAGGATCCCTACACCTTATAAAACTGTCTTGGAGTAATGACGGAATACTTAATAATGAGAATAGGTGTGTGCAAAACACTTATTCTCATTATTTTGCTGTACATATATTATTGGACATCAAGCAATTTCAAGCTTAAGATTTAAAGATATAAAGAAAATATGAAATTACAACGTGAAAAAATGAGCTATAATCTATACAACCTAAACATGAATGTCATATTAAAGAGTTGTAAGATATTGGGTTAAAAATTTAATTGTTGAGTTATATATAGTACATGATATGAAAAAATACATGATGTATATAAGCTGTATACCTATTTTTATTCATCAACTCAAGCAGAGGTGTGATGTGGGTTTGAAAAGGAAAGGCATGCAGAAATGTTAATATCAGTGAGAAAAATGGTTCATAAGAGAACCGTATGTGCATGTAAGGGCCATTTCTAACTTTCAAGTTAGTATTGTTTGGCTGTTGATTAATGCAAATGTTTTGCCTTAAGGCAGCAGCATCAAACTGCAATTCAATTACAAGACTGCCAGAAGTGAATTCCTTGGAAGGGGAGTGTGTCTCCCCTCCACTGTTATCACACTTCAGATACCTTCAGTAACACTGGCATGTCTTTACAGATATCTGAAGTTGTGTCGTTGAAGCCACTAATCTCCAGCGCAGTGGCACCTACCCCTGGCTCCTTCCCTTCCACTGCTGCCACACACTCCTGCCACATGTGCGGGTTCTCCACCACCTGCAGACTCCTGCTGATGCAACACATCCGTCACCTCCATGACAACTGGCCCTTTGCATGTCCTCACTGTGACTACCGCACCCACCGCAGTCATGACCTTAAAAAACACGTTAGAACTCACACAGGAGAAAAACCCTACCACTGCAGTTTGTGTCCTTACCATACTAGTGACCAGAGCAACCTGAACGCTCACCTAAAAAATCGACACTCTTGTGTTCGACTGGAAGATCATCTGCCACCGTGAGCTTGTTCACATTACTGCATTTGTAAGGCATCAAGGAAACAACTACTTTTTGTTCCACTTGTGTTGTCAGTATCATGAAGCAGCTTGTACATTAAAGGAAATATTACACCTATTGAAAAGTCAAGGTTCGACTCATTTTGATTTACTCTTTTGAATAGCTTGTATTTGTCTTGGCTTATTTTATTTTATTATGTAGCTATTTGAAGAGCTGAACACAAAGCAGTATTTGTTAAAAGTTATCTAAATATACTTCAAAATATGTCAAGAAGAGCTCTTCATTGATGTTATTTTCATTATTGTAATTACACATGAATAAGACATGGCAAAATTGATCAGTAATTTGCATTCAGAGGTAATGTGTGAGGAATATGTTTTATCATAAGGAAATATTGAGGAAAAAAAAAAAAGGTGTATGAGACTCGTCATGCATACAATGTGCATCTACCAAATGGACTAAAACTTATTTTTATATTACATCAAGTAGTTTAAAGTTATTGCCTTGTATAGATATATGTAAAGTGTGTGTTATGTATGAGTGCAGTGTTGAGGCTGTACGAGTGATGTCACACCATTACAACACCTTATTAAGTGTAGTGTAAGTTTAATACTTCAATGTTTTCCCTGGTTTTGGAGATGTTCATCTTCCCCAAAATTTATTTGATTTCCTATCTCTCCTTTGCCTTGGGGAGGAAATTGAAATGTGTGAGGCTTGTGCACAATGTTTACTATAAATAAACTTTGAATGATTTGTATTGAATATGGTTTCCTTGATCTTTGATAGAATGTATTATTAGAAGGATTGGCGAGGTGCTTACACTTCACCAATGTGTGTGTGTGTGTATTTACTTTGTTGTGACACAGGAAAAGGCTTTGCTCATACTGTTCCATCTCATATCTACTATTATCAAGCTTAGTTTTAAATTCTTTTATATTTCCTGCGTGAACCACTCCTGCATCCAAGCATTGAATGGAGGAGGAATGTGTTTGGGGCGAGAAAGGATGAGTGTGTGTAATGGAGGTGAGTAGATAGCAGCAGTGAATGCATCAGTATATATGAAGAATTCAAGTCTTATTTATGTTGAAGTCAATGACAACGGGTAGATTCAAGACAAGTTGACTCCTATATAAGAGTTGTTGAAAGAGTGGGAGGGATTGAACAAGCAAGGAAGGAGTGTGTGGATAGGTGGAGGCTCTTCTGCCGCGGCCATCTCATTGGGGAACATTTCCGGAGGGAACGAGGCATCAGAAACTATAAACAGAGATAGATAGGATATATTATATATATATATATATATATATATATATATATATATATATATATATATATATATATATATATATTTATATACATATATAATTTTGACTGGCTTTTAGTGCTATAATTTGTGTTCAGGAATTCAACCCACTCTGAAATAATTGAACTAAAGAAAACTATATATTTTGCAATATTTTTACCCAAGCTGAAACACCTACATAATGTTTAGCTTTATATACACTTACTTTATTTATCAGTACATATTTTTCAATATTTACTTAGTTTTTAATTATACCACAGATCAGCAACAGTTCTATATATAATAATGTTGTTTTTAGTGTGAAATTATAATGCAATAGTGTAGACAACCCTTGTAACACGTTGTAATGGCGTTGGTTTTAGGAAGATAGGAAGGCATAGGAGGTAGGAGTGACCTGGATGCCCTCAAGTAATAATGGCATGTCTTTGCAGGTGTCTGAAGATGGATTGTTGTGTGTTGCTCCTACAAGGGAAACAGTTTTACAACCTACCAACAACTTGGTCTCACTGCCAACCTTGCACTCTTGTATTTTCTGCTCTTTCACCAGTGAACATTTGATTGAGTTTCGTTTGCATTTGAAAACACACACACAGGGTTCATTCTTTTTATGTCCGGAATGTTCATATAAAACTTATAGAAGTAACAATATGAAGAAACATCTTTTTACTCACACTGGAGAGAGGCCTTACGAGTGTAGTGAATGTTGTTACTGCACCAACAACAACAGTAACTTGAAGGTTCACCTGCGTACACAACACAACATCATCTAAACAACAACTTAACCAATCATCAACACTTACACCCTTAAGCAGTTAGGTTCATAAAACATATATTCAATCAAATAATAAATACTTCAATATTGTAATGACACCAAACTCTGCTTGATTGCTCTATGTTTTGAAATACTTGACTCCTTACTAACAGTTATTCATCAGTTGCTGTTCATTTTTTTAATGTAAGTAAACTGATTGTAGATTATAACTTAGAGGTACTTGAAGATACTCCTGTGACAAGTGAACAAATGCCAAACCAACTTAGCTTTACTGTTGCTATAAATAATTGATTTGCATAAGTTATAAATGAATTTGGTGAAAATTATAGTCGTCTTTAAGATATAGAGATTGTTTGAGTGTTGACTCAATCGGGTAATCCGTGCACGCCACTCTGCCCAACCAACACCAGGGAATTGACCTGACCTGTGACGGTCACTGAGTGCCTTAACTTACTGGGTTTATCTTGGTAAAGTTGTAAGATGTCAAGTGTTATGATATGTATCTAAAATAATTGTTATAATCCTAAAAAAAAAAAAACCTTCATAATAATGGCATAGTGTTGTTAGAAAATTAAATATGTACAGATGCATATATCAGTAGTAAATAACTGATATATAAAACAAACTTTGCGTTGGTAGTGATATTATAGCGGTGCGGCAGAGTGTTCCCCGCTGCAACCTCACCCAAACCATCTCTATATTGAAGAATGATTACACTATTATTGTTCTTTATTGTTTGTAATTAAATGTCCAAGCATACAATGAATGGGGATTAGATGCCTGGTGGGCAACATTAGTGAACAGAAACTATTGTAAATTTATATTGAATTGTCTGGACCATTACAAAAACAAAAAATTTGTTTGCAAAATAAGAAAAAATTCCAACCCAAAAATTTTTAGATATATGATTAAGTGTAATATTGAAGCAATTTTTCGTGTGAGAAATTGTTAGAAAATGTCACCTTTTAAAGGCATGTAATTTTTTATGCATGTATTGTGTGAAAGAATTGTATGTCTTCCCTAGAACCATCCTGAATATTAGTAATGTAAATAGAGTACAAATGTAAACACTTGCTGCAGAATGAATATGGAATTCAATAAAGTACACACACCTCATTTCAACGTCACTTGTCCTACTTTACTCACATTTGCATGTAAGTTTAGAATTATAACAAAATATATGTGAATCTTGCTGATTTATCATACTCCAGATGAGTTCAGTTTTCCTAAGCTAACCTTGCACCTCATTACCCAACAGATCACACCTTGGGCCAATGAGGGAGAGGGAAAGGATCTGGCATCTTTGCTGTATTTTAGGTAAGTCCTCCTCCTCACACAGGCTAAAGACTGTCCACCCATAAACTTGTGTCCATATAGTAAATAAGCATCACATAATGCACAGCACACTGGGCATTAACTGAGCCTGTAATTCACATTGAAGATATTATGATTGGAAATGCATTGTTATTGTATTTATAGTATGCATGTTGAGAAGCTACAATCACTTTTACTAATTGTACTACATTGATAACATTGATTAGCTTCTTCATCTACTGTGAATACTTGACCGACTTCCAGGATCAAAGTTTGATTTTCCTGTGTAAAAAGTGACAGGATAGAAAGTAATCCTTCAGTGTTGTACTTATGTCCTTGTCATTATATTAACAAATCAAATGTATATATAGGTTTTGCTTTAGATGAAACAATTCTTTTGGTTTATATCTCCTCTTGCCTCCAACTTCATAATTTCTGGCTATTCATGTGTTCCTTACTATTCTAGCTAATTCAATATACCTAACCCTAAGATGTGCTTTCCCCCATTTCAGTGTGTTATAGATTCCTCTCTTCTTTTCTGCATGGTGAATGTTTTCTTTGTTGCCAGATGTCCTCAGTGTTCCTTCATGGCCACCAGCAGGAAACAGCTCCGGGCTCACCTCTCCGCCCACACCGGCACCCGGCCCCACTCCTGCCCCTACTGTGATTACCGGGCTGCCTGCAATAAAGACTTGCAGAAGCATATTCGCACCCACACTGGAGAGAAGCCGTATCAGTGTGAACTGTGTCCCTACAGAGCCAGCGACATCAGTAACTACCGTGCGCACGTCAAAGTGAAGCACAAACAGAGGATCCCATCCAGTGTGGGGCCGGCAGTTGATCGGCAGTGGTAGGAGTGACGCCAACAAACAGAGAGAACAGTGATGGTTTTAAAGATGTATTCTTAGAATGATTCAGTTAACTCAAGTTTTAAACTGAAATCAATAGACAGGTCACTGCTTTATTGTAAACAATACAGAATATTTCCTAAGAAGTGTTTCAATATTTTCTTGAGAAATCTAAAACATGAAAGCTTCTAACAGCTGAATGCCAAAAGTTCCATGTCATATACAATGATTCATCAATCAAAAGTTGTAGTTTAGTATCATACTAACTGCCAAACCACCATTACCCATTAACTTGATTGTTAATTACATCATTCCATATCTATTTTATGTAGCTGGTGTTGTACAAAAAATATTAGACATATTTCATTCCCTGACAAAGGAGTTCATGTGCATTGTGAATCCTTAAACTTCTTAAGTGATTTTTCAAGTTTTATTTCATTTCATTTATTTTATTTTATTTTATTTTATTTATTTATTTTTATTTTTATTTTTATTTATTTATTTATTTATCTATTTTATTTTATTTTATTTTATTTTTTTGTGAGTGGTTGAAAATTAAGAAGCTCTAGTCAATGAGTTCAAATTTCCTAAGTTCAGACTCAAAATACTATTAATTCCTCTCCATAGGTAATATATCATTGTTAGAGAATGTCATCACAAAACTAGTCGTGTGATGTGTGACTTTGCAGTTCAATATTTTTGTTCAATATAAATTGTCAATTAGTTTACAGATGACACTATGGTGGATGCTTGACACAGTTCCATAACACTTTACTGTCACTGAAACTTTGTTGTTGTCCTGGACTGTGCCACATAATGATAGGGTTAGCCTATGATAAAGGAGTGGTAATCTGGAAAAAAATATATGAACATTGAAGTGTGGCAGGTTAGGGGTGTAAGGTGCCGGTAAACTAGGACAACATCAACTGTATCTCCATCCTACACTAGGCACACAATACGCCACTGCACTTTACCGGCCTTAAGCACCGAGCAGCAGGAGTGAGTAAGCATTGAGGGAGGAGGTTGCACTGACTCAAATCACCTCTTGGTTGCTATAGTTGGTGATTATGAACTATTTTGTTACTCGCCTCGCCTTGTTACCTGCCTCCCATAAAAATATTAACTTAACCCCCTTCCTACCCAAGTGTTTAGTGATGTTTGCTTTATTATGGCCAAGAATAAGATATTGCCTCGTGATAATATTTTACTGATTATTGCTTTACATAAGTTGAAAACGAAATTGGGTTTAGTAATCAGAGCAGTTGAAAAGTCATATTCATTGAAGGTAATTACAAAGTTTCCTGAACCTGACTTAGATCCCAGAACAGTTAGTCTCACACCCAAGGATGAGGTAGGGAAGAACTCCTCCAACTTAAATGTAACTGATCCTCCCTCCAAAAATTCCAGAAAGTGCACAAAAATTCAGACAGAATCCACAACGATAATTAAAGAGAGATATTTGTGAATTTGATTTTTCCCTTGGCTTTAGGATGTCAGAAATTGATATAATATAATGTGACATAAAATTTTGATATATAATTTCCTCCAGTGTAAATGGTAATAAACAATTATCTATCTATCTATCTACCAGATCGACAAGTCCCAAAACGGGTAGGTGAGACAAGGTACGCACACGCGCGCACACACACACACACACAGACACACGCACACACACAGACACACGCACACACGCACGCACGCACGCACGCACACGCACACACACACACACACACACACACACACACACACACACCTAAACATATGAAATCCTGTCACTTTGTCCCTAAGCCCCATGATTAGAATAGATTGATATCACCGCCTCCACTACGCGAGGTACATTCACAGTGGGACCAGTGATCACTGCATCGTCTTAGCCTGACAGCACAAGCTGGTTCACCCCTGACACTTCAAACATATCACCCTCTCCCTCCTCGCACCTCAGCTGATCAACCCTCACATCAGAACCTCCTCCACAGATTATCAAGGCCGTGTTATTACTCATACGTTCACCAATGCTTTCATTCACTTCTATCATGCATAATCATCCTTCCTTGCTCCATACACATTTCTCTTTCATTCAACGCTTTTTCTTTCCACACCATCCAGGGGCGGATTAAGGTTGCATGGGGCCCCTGGCTGGAATTCAGAAAGGGGCCCTTTCTTCGATGAGGGGGTAGGTTTTTTTTCTAACTTTAGGAATTGGGGGACCCTGGCTGCCGCCCAGTCAGCCCCCCTCCCCCCCCACGTTCCCCCCTTAATCCGCCACTGACACCATCCATATAATTATTGAACAACCACAGTAACATTTACATCCCTGACGGAGCACCACTCAAACAGGCTTACACTCATTCACGTTATTTCCCGCTCTAACACATATTCACAAAGAAATTTTTCACACCAATGTGCAGTCTGCTATCTATCACATACAATCGTAGGACATTCCATAACCACTTTTTTTTTCTTTTGCCTGATACTTTTTCATACACGTCTCCGTAAACACCTGATTCACGTACTACACATCCTTGCTCTTCCAAAGCGATCTTACTCCTTGCAAATAACTTATAAGTACTTTACTTATTGTATAATTTACCTATTATACTCAGCAAACTTATACCCCTAAAATACACCTTTTCATCTGCATGTTTATACAAGGGAATTACACATGCACTTGCCTAGTCAACCCACGAAACACACATTCAGCATTCTTACTAATAACTTAATTACACTTGCACTGTCATTTTCAGTCATTGTACAACACACCAATTCAAACCTGCAGCTTTCTCTGCTTTCACCTCCTTTACTGTCCCTTGCACATCCTCTTTCGTGAGCTGTGAGTCATTCAACTTTCCTAACACATTTTCCTTTAAATTTAATAGTCTTTCATGATACCAAGAGTAAAGTAGGTAAAGATAAAGTTGAAATTGAGATAGTTATACGTTTGTGGTTCCGAGTCACTTAATTCCCGAAACCGAAGCAGTTGGGGCTTCTGCCTAGTGTTCACCGGTGTTGCTATGGTGCCTTGGGTAGGTGCGGACGTGTGCAGCTGCTTCCTCAACACCAAGGGATTATTTTCCTCATGTAAGTTTAAGGATTTATTTTCATGATTGGCTATAGAATGTGTATATAATAGGGTCATGGTTTTGATTACCAGTAAATTCATTCCAGCCATCCATGACTTGAAGGCTTCCCAGTACTCGCCATTCCACTCCACTCCACCACTCAGCTAAGTAATGGTTTTTCCTTTGTGGCAGATTTGTCTAGCAATACGGAAGCGTTATGAACTTACAAAGGTGTTAATAGCAATACGAGCGGAAGGTCACGTGTAAGATGAAAGGATAGGATGAACATATATTATGAAGGAGTTGCTGATAGAAGGGATGGACAAGAGAGGAAGGTGTATGTATAGGGCATGATATAAATACGTTAGGTAATAATAATGTTGCATTACACACACATACACGTGACGGAAGAAACAAAGGTAACAACCAAACTAGTGTGATTAGCAACAATTAGATAATTAGTTAAAAGAGAGAGAGTAATAATAATGATAAACGGTTTACTTCATTAACCCATTCAGTGTTTGCGGCACACCGTATTTGCCAGCGCTGTCTGCAAGGCTCAACCATTATCGCTCATAATTATAATCTATGATCGCTTGCATAAGGTAGAGCTAGCACTCACGACTTTGACTAGCGTGGGAAATAGTAATGGTGAATTGTTACACACACACACAAACACACACATATATATATATGAGTATATATATATATATATATATATATATATATATATATATATATATATATATATATATATATAATTATATACTTTGGTGAGGTGGGTGGCATGTCATACGTCTGGCAGCGCTCTTCCCTCGTATCATCGCTTTGAGATGATTTTTTATTCAACTTCAATGCTGTATAACTTATGTACCTTAAAACTAAACGATGTGTTGATGCTACTGTTCAAATCGGATAAACCAGGAGAAATTTACCATCCTAAGCATATTATTCAATGTATATATATATATATATAGATTGAAAAATGTGGTGTGTGTGTGTGTGTGTGTGTAGACGTAGTATGTTTGAAAAAAAAAAAAATTTAATTATATATTTTTTAATAAGTATTTTTCATTAGATAAATCCAACTCAAATTAAGGGAATTGCTCTATTGAAAAACATACATTTTAAACTTTTTTTTAATATATACCTTATTCTAATCTTTGATATAGTTTTTTTTTTTATATATATTTTTTGTATATATGCATAATTGGCGTCATTTTCCCACAGATGGACTGAGGATGCCAGAGTGTTTGAACACATCCTGTGGCTTCCAATGCCTTCCTCTCAACTTCTTCCCACTGATGCTGCATCAAGAAAATGGCTTTAATATTAACTTTATTAAGGTAGGAAACTCCAAATACTTACTGCCCGTTCTATCATCTGGGCGGGCCCACAAACCTTTCATCATTGTAATCTGAGCCAGTTCCCGTGAATTTCATTAAATAATCTAACAAAGAACCTTTAAAGCAGAGTTATGCTTTAACAGTAACTGGTCCGGCAAATTGTTCTTTCTCTCTCTGATAGAGAAAGAAAGACAAGTTGCATGACGTGCTAGTTAAGGTCCTATACTAATCTTGATGCCAGTGAAAAGGACCTTACTGTTTCTTTCAGTTCTTTTCGCATTGTTACAGACAGCCTGACAGCAAAAAATGGTTTAGTCCGTGACCCTCTCCCTCTCAATTTGATTAATTGAGCTCAACAGATTCGTTGTAACCTCCTCCAGGGGCCTTTAATGCTGATTACTTACTTGTGCATTCACCATTGCTCTCCATTCACTTCTATCACGCGCAATCATCCTTCCTTGCTCCACAGACATTCCTCTCAGTCAATGCTCTTTTTATGCCATCCATCCATCCCATTCGTGGCCTTCCTCTGAACCTTACACCTCTTGCATTAGATCCTATAATTCTGTTCACCAATCAGTCCTACTCCATTCACTCTATACATTCAAACCACCTCAACATATAATGCTCTGCTTGATCACCCAACTCTCGCAACACCAGTTCTCCTTTGCACATCCTCATTTCAGCCATACGAGTTTTATCTATAGTTTCTGATGCCTCCGAAATCTACACAAAAAAGAGGGGCCCCTCAGAACCCTTGATGAATATATCCAAGTTTAAGGAGCACTTTGAGTGTAGCTCCGCTGTCCCTAAAATAAAGCATCCGATTTAAAAAATGAGGGACATTTCCAGAGGAATCTGGAAATGTCCCTCATTTTTTAAATCAGATGCTTTATTTTAGGGACGGCGGAGCTACACTCAAAGTGCTCCTTAAACTTGATATATTCATCAAGGGTTCTGAGGGGCCCCTCTTTTTTGTGTAGATTTCGGAGGCCTTTTTGTAGTTAACTTATGCAGGTCATTAATATATTGCAAATCTTATTAAAATATTTATTAATAATTCAAATACACTGAACTAGTGGTAATAAATATTTCAGTCAACGGAATGATATCCATGCTGCATCCAACGCCAGACTCCTTCATCAGGGAAGGAAGGTCCTGGGATACACTAATTTTGGCATCCTTTTCTTTTCCAGACTCCACTGAAGAAGGAATATTTTTCAAGACAACTAGGATTTCAGCAGCAAGCCCTCCATATTCCGCTCTGAGAGTCATCGTCCAGTCGTGTTGTTCCTTCTCATCTGGGCTGCCATCAATCTGGAAAATTTAAAGCTGTATGAGAAGAGGGCGAAGGGTTTACAAAGAAGGAAAGTAGTGGGATCTTTGCAAGCCTAGGAGTGGAAGGCTCTTGGTCTCCTCAATTCTTATGTTCTTAGTAAGAGGCCAATTGATGACCTACACGAAGCAGTTCCTTGTCCCTCACCCTAGGAATAATCCAATATTTAGCCATCTCACCCGTCATCCCTATCCATACTCTCATCCAACCGTCTTTTAAAGCTACCAATTGACTCGGCACTACTACGTGTCTACCCAGCCTATTCCAATTGTTCACCAATATCTACTTAGGTCTGTCCTGAATCAAAGTTTTTCTAGCTTGTACCCATTTCCACGTGTCCTATCCAGACTACTAATTTCTAAAACCTGATTAATGTTTCCCTTATTAATTCCTTTTACCCCTTATTAATTCCTTTTACCCCTTATTAATTCCTTTTACCCATTTGAAAACCTCAATCATATCCCCTCTTGCCCTCCTCCTCTCTAGGGAGTGGAGATTAAGACTAAATTTCTCAGCCCCTGAATAATTTTAGTCATTCTTCTCTGAACTGCCTCCAATGAGCCTATATCCTTTCTATATATAATAAGGGGACCAAAATTGAGCTGCATAATCTAGGTGGGGGTCTAACTAGCGCTAAATACTGGTCTTCCTATCTTTGTGTCATCGGCAAATTTACTGATATCACTGTTTATTCCTGGCTCTAAGTCATTTATATAGATTATGAATAACAACCGTCCTAGTACTGATCCCTGTGGAACCCCACTAGTGACATTACCCCATTCTGATTTCTTCCCATTAATCTGTACCCTACTAGTAAGCCATCCCCTAATCCACTCTAGTACCTTTATGTGGAAACCAAATGTTCAAACCTCATACTATGAAGAAATAAACTAAATACCTCAAGTTTTTTTTTCATTGCACATCTGAATGAAAGTCACAAAACTAAAATAAACTTTAGTACATATACCTGAAGTCAGGAGATACTTGGGCAAGGGTAAGTTGGTCCAGTCCTTGTGACTGTTGCTGCTCAGTTCCACTCTTGGTTAGCATGGGGGCTGGATGACTCCTACTCTCCATTTCCACAATCTTTCATTCAACACAGCACAAAACACTTTGCCTACTGTGTTCACAAGAGCAATTGGCCTATAATTTCTTCTTCTGCACCCTTCCTCTTCTCTTCATTCTTGCCTTCCACCATAAGCATATTGTGATTCGACACAAAATCATCCTGTCTTCATCTATCCACATGCGAGTAACACTTTCACACATCTTCCCATTCACTAACAATCTATCACAGACTCCCGATTTCTTGCACTCCAAGTCACACACGTCCCTCTGCTAAAGTCTTTTAGATTTTCTAAATTCATCTCAACTACGAACTCCGCAAACACCATTGCGATCCACTGGCTCACCTAGCATACCTAAATGTGCATTCATATCACCCATCACCATCACTCTCCAGCATGTTCTCTTAAAATCTTCTATAAATCTTATACTTCATACTGTTCTCCCTTCTTGCTCCTTCACCCTCAAATGTCATGTACACCACAATCATAATCATCCTTTCACACCCACCCTGCTGACCTATGTATTCTACTTACAGCTAACACATCCTCACTCATGGCACTGTTTCCTACATCTATCTCATCAACCTTAAAGTTCTTTTCTTTCCTGTGAAGAAGCCTCCTCCCAGTGTTTCCTGTTTTTTACGTCCCTTTCCAATCATTACATACTCACTACTGTCCCTTCTAACTTCATCCCACTCACTACTGTCCCTTCTAACTTCATCCCTCAAGTGTGTTTCAGTCACTCCAACCACATCCAGTTTCCATTCATTTAGCGCCTTGCATGCATCCTCAAACTTTCCAATGCCCCATCCTCTCACATTCACACATCAAAACTTCATCGCTTGGTGAGCGTCTTCTCTTCTTCCTTTACCATTCATTCTATACTGTCGAGGCTGCCGGTTCACCTCCTCTTTCAATCGCGTCTCAGTAACACTTAATCTGTTATTCTACTGTCACACTCATTTTCCAACCTTACATTTCCTCTCTTTCCTTGGAGTCACTCCCTTGCATCAGCCTCCTCCTCTTCTCTCAACCTGCACAGTCTCTCCGTTGAACATATCCATTCTAGCATTCTTTCACTCATACATTTACCTCCCTCCCTATTTAGGTGCACTCCGTCCCTACCAAAGGCCTCCTGTGGGAGAGCACCGTCCAAGTCCAAGAAGCTCACCCCATAGTCCCCTGTATCTTTGCACTTCATTTTCAGAACCTCCTCTTGTAGCTTCCTATTCTCATCTCTTCATACCCTCTGTTCTCCTGTGGGCTTCTCATGACTCCTACCACTGCCAGATGCACCTTCTTTCTGTCCCGCTTAACCTCCCACAGGCACTCCATTATATTTGCTACAGTTTGTTGTGGCCCCAGCCTCCTAAGGCTGTTACCTCCTCTGTTATCCCCTCCACTCAGGCTCTTCAGTACACTTTCCTCCCCTCTCATGGCCACAGGTCTATCTACATTCCTCACCATACTATCTCCTAGGCACAATATTGGCCACTTCTTCATCTCCTTAGTCCTGAAGGACTAACCCTTGCTAGGCTGGTAGTGGTGGTAGGTCCAGCCAGATGGCATTTCAGTTTACTGTCGTAAGCTCTCTCTATATCTAGAAAACCTAAATACAGTTTACCTCCATTCTTTTTCCTTTCAATAATTTCATTCACAACAAAAACATTATCTTCTGCTCTTCTGTCCACTCTGAAACCATTCTGCTCTTCACCCAGAATCTGCAAACATCAAAAAAATTTACTAAAAGTTTTTAGTCTAGAATCTTTATGCTGGCCGAAAAAAGCAAGACATTTGTCAAAAAAATCTTTACAATTTGTTCTATGTTAACTAAAGTTATTACCCCTAACTTTTTATGGCAATCGGACAAAGCATAAATGAGGAGATGCATTTTAAGTTTTAAAAACTCTGATTTTGAGAAAATAGCGATTAAAGATTTTTTTCCCCTCCACGACCATGTACTGGGCATTTAAACTTTGGCTCGGTGGGACATTTAAATTTGGGGAAAAGGATTTGATAGCACTCTTAGGTAGTGTAGCCAGAGCACTTAACTTAATTTAGATATTTTTAAAATATAAAAATACACCATGGCGAACTCTCCCCTCAAAGCTTCAACATAGGGTTCAAAAACGGTGCACACGTAGCAACCAAGTAAAAACAATTCCCAACAAACCCAAGTTGGAGTGAGCAGTGAGGGAAGTCTGGCAATGTTTGGCAGTGAGCGAGTACATCAACCCACCGGAGACTAATGTTTAACTGCACGCAAACCAGTAGTCAAAATACTTCAATCTAGACTTAAAGACACCATAAGCACCTTGTTAATAAGCGGTGCCTCACCCCCCTCCTCCCTCCCCTCGACCTGGGGGAAACTAGTGCATTTCCACAGAAAATATCCAACTATCTAAATCTGACCCTCCCAATAAAGCAGGTGTTCCTAAAGTAGTGCTTCACCACCCCCAGAAGATATCGAAACCCGTTCTTTGGGGGAATCCAAATTAATGTGATATGGAAAACAATCTGACTGAGGAAATATTTAGTGTAAAAATTATACTTTATTCATTTATTTATTGAAAACAAAAAGAAGTCCATATATTTCAGCTGTTTGTTCATAGGTGTCTCGTTTTTTTATTTCATAGAAAATTGAAAGTCAAGTCAGGAGTAGTCTAATATTGGAGGGGGGGAGGGTATCAGGTTGACTTTGATTTCAACTTTGGGTTATCGGGGAGGAAAAACTTTAAGAACCACTGCCATAAAGCTATAAAACAAACCTCACGTAATACCTAGCACTGAAAACCCGTCCCAGACACCACACAGGACCCAGACATACGTAATAACCTATCAGACATAGAACTTTCCTCCTAGTTACCTCCATTTGGAAGCTCTCCACAAAGTATTATTTACGTTAAGTTTCCCCACTACACACAAGGACCAAATGTAAACTTTCTCCTAACATTTGTAGCCCCGTATCAAAGAGCATGTTCCTGCAAGTCAAATGTCCCAACCTAGAACAGCTTACGTCCATCATTCACACACCCTGAATCTGCCAAGCACCACCATCAAACCAAACACACAATATGGCTAAAGAACCCGAATACATCATCAAACCAAACACACAATATGGCTAAATAACCTGAATGCATCTTCAATACACTCAATAATCTGCCACTCAGCTCAAAGGACCAGGAAACTAGGCTGCTCAGAGGAACCTTCTAGTCAGCCTCGGGAGTCCATGTTGGAGGTGGAGTTGCCGCCTTGCCCGTCATCGCGGCCGGCCGAGGTTTTACAACCTGTTGAAATAAACATCAAATTAAAGTAAAAACGCTGTTCTTGAAATCTATGTGCTATTTTAAAACATTACCTTCACAACTAACGCATTAACTCTATTAACATACCTCAATGGTGAAGAATCTGGCAATCTTATGAGAGCACCTCCAACACCTTACCAATCCGGCGACGCGCACACACTGACTGATGAGGCGCCACACACCAGGCAGGGACTAGCACTGGTTGACACGCTCCAAACCGTCTTTACATTCGTCTCGACTACTCATTCCCGCGCACCACCACACCCTCACACACACACACACACACGACCCTCACCAACACGAACTACGACTGTACTTGCAAAGCCCAAAGTAGGATGAGTCACATTACCCAGTAGGAATAATGTATTAAAAGTGAAAACGGAAGAAACAATGCAAAATACAATGATGAACCACCAGCGAATTGTGAAAAGGTGGTTGGCTTGTGAAACATTAACAGTGATTCAGCTGTGTGTGTGTGTGTGTGTGTTTACCAAGTTAGGGTCTGAGCCAGTGGCGGATTTAGGGGGTGGCTACTGGGGCTTAAGCCCCGAATGTTTTCCCAAAAGCCCCGGATCTGAGAGGCGACTTTATGATTTTTACATGATAAATCTCAATACCTTCTTTGTTTGTTTTTTTTACCAGTAGATAAGGTCCCTGGATGAGACAGTGACAACCAGTCACCTGACGGTACCTACCCCAGCCCCCCCCCCACCCAGGATGGGCTAAGCCCCGGATCTCATCCAATTATAGATCCGCCTCTGTGATTAAGTCACAAAGGAAAGACTAGATTAAATACATACAGGACCACACGAGTGTACCTCAGGCCTTGTATACACAACTTGGTAAACACACACTCACACACACACACACACCTGAATCACTATTAAGTGTTTCACAAGCCAACCACCTTTTCATAACAATCCACTGGTGGTTCATCGATATAGTTTGGTTACTTCAGTATTTATCTCTAATACAAGAAAAAAAATAAGAGGATAAAGGTGATTAAATAATTCCCAGAACAAGATAACTATAACATACCATACAAACTTGATAATAAGTGATCTTTTCTTTGATTATTTAAAGATTATTCAACTTGATGGTAATTGATGTGAAGCTTTCATAATAATACTTCACACAGATAAACTATACACACTAATGCCTTTCTTCAGTGTTAAAGCAATTTATAATTGGATGTAAATTAGACAACTCCATTGTGTCCCAATTATTGTAAGCTTTTCTAGTCTTTAATTACGATACTGGTACTATCTAGTATCTGTAAACTCTACTGCAGTGCCATTGCAGAAAGAAACAAAAAATATCTCAAACTAAAGATTATATTCTTTCTTACTTTCACAAAAGTATGCAGTAAAAATTTTACTTTTCATTTACAAAAACATTTATCTACATATATATTTAGTTCCTTTCATATACTAAATACTCACGAAAATAGAAAAGTAAAATAAGTATAAAAAATATATAACACTAATTTTTCTATTACCTCCATTCATGCATTTATAATATATATATATATATATATATATATATATATATATATATATATATATATATATATATATGTATATATATATATATATATATATATATATATATATATATATATATATATATATATATATATATATATATATATATCATCATCATCATCGTATACTTATAACTGTAATATGATCGCATACAGAATGGTGTCACCATTAGTGGTTTATGAGTCAACAAGAATATGTTTGAAGTTTAAAGTTGCGTCACTCCTTTTGTGGTTCGTGGTCTCATCATTACACTTATGTTTTGAAGTATTAAAGCCCACTAGATATGGGTGAAAAATGCAGATATCAAAACTATTTCACTATCATAGATACACAAGTTCACAGATGGAATCATCAGATGCTTAACCATCCCACACAACCCATGAAGGAGGCGCCTTGAAGTACCTCACAACACAAGGTCACTCACAAGGCAGCGAGAGGTGAATCACAACATTACACAATAATTATAAACTAATAACATCTACATGGAGTTCAAATTTCTATAACTCTAGTGGTATGAAAGGAAACGCACATAGTGAATGTAGCATTTTTCCACTTCCAGTTATATACTAAAAAAATAAAATACACAAATTCAACCAGTACAAAGTATACAGCTTTTCCTTTCACACATACACTTGACATAATTCAGAAGGAAAAAAAAATAAACTATACCTTCTATCTGTGTACCCAGCTAATATCACCCTCAAATGGGGGTAATCTTTTTCCTTTCATTTAATGCATTCTTAACACAGATATTTCCTCTTTTTTTTCAATAAAGAAGATAAAACCAAACCTTCTAAGCACATCAATAATTTTTCATTTTGTAAGAAAACAAAAACCAAGAAAAAAGTTGTACTAAAAACAAAATTATCTCCTTTCACTTCTGCACTTTTTCAAGAATCACAAACACATCATCAAAGTACTATAGGATTAGTTTTTCTTTTAGATGAGTTTTTTTCTTCTTTTTTTCTATTTCAGCAAAATTAAAATTCATAGAAACCTGATTCTAGCAGCAGATGGTAAGCTTTTCTTCACGAGCTTACGTGCTACGTATCCTCTCATTGTAATTGTTATATATCATATCAAGTTTGACTTCATAATGAATAACATTGATTAATAAATACTGAGAAAAAAATTGTTATGATGCCTTCCTAATTGCATTTATGTCACGATTGTTTGTTGTTTTACTACTAGTACTACTACTAGGTTTTGTTTAGAGATCTATGCCTCACAGCCATGGTGGACCACTGCTGCACTACTGTGGTGCCCGATCACAGCAGTTCCTCCCCAGTAAACAGCTTAAGCATCACAGGCCTGGGCGGGGACTCGATCTGCCGACCAAGCGAATGCCAGGCCAGCACGCTACCACTGTACTAGCCAGGAGGCTAGGAAATAAGTCTCATAACAAATCAATGAAATTATAAAAACTACAGCTTGACATAATCTCTCTCTCTCTCTCTCTCTCTCTCTCTCTCTCTCTCTCTCTCTCTCTCTCTCTCTCTCTCTCTCTCTCTCTCTCTCTCTCTCTGACAGACATAGCTTAATGACAAAAAAAAGTAACATCCTGTAAGCCAATAATGATAAAAGTGCTTCCTTACAAACAGCATAAACTTTAATAATGATTCTCCATAATATCAACATAATTGTCACCACAAACTTGGTTGTCGTCACTCCTCTCTTTCCTGTGACTTTGTAAGGAAAACCAAGTCCCGTTACAGCGTCTTTCCACCTCACCAAAGGAAGGGAAGGGAGTCATCTCAGGCTGGGAAAGGGAATCATTCTGGCTACTCCTGTACGACCTGAAAAGTAAAACAAATAAATATAAAAACAGAAAAATGGATTCATCAATAAATAAATGGATATTAATTAAGAAGCAAGAAAAGGAACTTAATACAACATTGTTAATACATACAAATAATAATAACGAAAAAAAAAAGTACGACAACTGATGGAAAAACTAGATCCATACAATAGATACGGAGACAGGACCACATGATCAAAGGTCAGGCTTTTTATACTACAGCTAGGTACACACACACACACACACAGGAGGGCAGGATTCCCAGCTTTCTGCTATCTTGCTGGGATTGCAACATCACAACTCTTCTATGACCTCGTTGTTGCAGCTCCAAGATAACTCAACCAATCAATCAATCAATCAATCACAGCTCCTCTGCTTATGTCCCGTACTTATCTTGAGCTCAGTGAATAGGTGATACAACGTGAAAGAAGACATGTACACAATGTCTACCCCGTATCCATGAAACCCACAAATAAATAATGCACATATAATAAGGTTAGTATTGTATGGTTCTGTTGCTCACCTGGATGGGGAAGCTTGTAGGTGTGAGTTGGTGAGGCTGGTGGTACAGGACGCTGCGGTGTCGCTTGTACTGTGTCAGGTCCAACGAGTACACTCTGCTGTGACCATAATCATTTTCTGACTGTGTAATATCAATGGAGAGATTATCATTAATAAAGGTACATCCTCAATTACTGTTTTTATCATGACTATAACAACAACTACTACTACTACTACTACAACCACTACTACTACTTCTGCTACAACTCATTCGCCTTTCAGTTTGCATTAACATATCTTGCTGCGTTTTGTAGTGTTCTGTTTAAACTTTACCCCATACCTAACCTTTCACATTTTCTAACATTGTCATGCGTTCAAAGTATGTATATTTCCCCCCAGTCCAACCTACCCTTGTTGTTATTCCAAAGAGTGCGTCGGCCCTCCTGTAGAGATCTTCCTTGTGTGAGATGACCAGAATCTGCACCTCCTCCTTGTGGCGATTGAAGTATGAGGTGACATTATTGATGTTAAACTTGTCCAGCGCTGCATCCACTTCGTCCAGGATGAAGATTGGGGCAGGATGGTAGCTGGAGGGTATCAGGTGGGTGGGTGAGGGTATCAGGTGGGTGGGTGAGGGTATCAGGTGGGTGGGTGAGGGCATCAGGTGGGTGGGTGAGGGTAATGAACTAACAACTTAATTAATGGACAAAATAATACTTGCAGGTTATTACAATGAAGAAAAGATCCACACATTGTCAAGGCAGAACCACTTATTGACGTGCATTTACAGCCTCTTTTCCGGGGTGAGTTTGTTCCCGAGTGAAAAGCATCTGATCCACTCTCCATTCTAAGGTGTTGACATGAACTGCCTTCCACAGGTTACCGGGTTACTTATTGATATAGTATTGCATTACATAGGTCTAGAGGTGACGGAAGTTATCCCAAGAATTTCCACATTCACACAGTCTTTGTCCCATAACCAACCCAAAGAATGTGATGGGTTGCTTGTACTTTCATTTATATCAAAAAAATATTCAATAATTCCTACATCAAGAAAACCACAATCACATTTTACCTGTGTAGTGAGAAGAGGAAGGCAAGGGAAGCCATTGACTTTTCTCCACCTGACAGACTCCACATGTTCTGGTACCGCTTGCCAGGTGGGATGCAATGGTAGAGGATGGAGCCCAGGTAAGGCTCCTCGGGGTTGTCTGTGTCCAGCAACGCCTGAGCTGATGAGTCACGACACAGGTCCTAGGAGGTGTGTGTGTGTGTGTGTGTGTGTGTGTGTGTGTGTGGGTGTGGGGGTGTGTGGACAAAAAATTAAATATGTAATGGAGAGGTTTAGTTAGATATATGAATGAAGGAGGAGGAAGAGGAGGAGGAGGAAGAGGAGGAGGAATGGGTCGATGGAAGTAAGTTTTGGACATAGAGAAAGAATGGTTGATCAAAAAATATTATAAAGACAATTTAAAACATATTATTCAATAAAATCACAAGGGAGAGAGAGAGAGAGAGAGAGAGAGAGAGAGAGAGAGAGAGAGAGAGAGAGAGAGAGAGAGAGAGAGAGAGAGAGAGAGAGAGAGAGAGAGAGAGAGAGAAAGTTAACACACACCTACCTTATACAGGCTGTCTACCTTAGAGGCAACAGAAGTAAAACAGTCCATGAAAAGTTTGTAACGCTCTTTCTTTATATTTTCAAATTCCAGACTGAGATTAGTAGCCAATTCTTGCTTCCTCTGCAGGCTCACTTCCACTCTCTTCAGTTGATGACGAACTTGTTGCAGGTTTTCATATGTGTTCTTACATGGACGCTGTGTAGTAGAAGTAGAAGTAGTAGTAGTAGTAGTAGTAGTAGTAGTAGTAGTAGTAGTAGTAGTAGTAGTAGTAGTAGTAGTAGTAGTAGTAATAATAATAATAATAACAATAATAATAATTTGAGGATTGATTGTAATAATTTGAGGATTGATTGACGTAAGTGATTAAAGGTGGTGATGGTTTTCAGTTAACGAGATGATAATTAAGGTGTACAGGAATAGTAAGTTAAGAATGGATAGTAGACCATTATTATCATTACTCCTGGATATAGTAGTAACTCAGACAGACAGACACTAGCAAAATATACACTGACTAACACAGACATATAGACAGACATAGACTACGTGAAAATCTTACATAATGTTACTAGTAGCACAGCTGGAAATGAACTCTTAATTAACAGAAGTATCATTATATGGAGTAGCAATAGTAGTTAAATAGTAAATCTATCTATCTATCAATACACAGAATGCGGATGAGGGTTTGGGGTCGAATCCACAAGAGTCCTGAGATTTAATCGAGTTACTTCATATTTAACTCATGTCCTTTCCCTCCCCACACATGATATGATGCGTGAGAACCTTCTCCAGGGGTTGTCAAGGCAGCGTCATTAATCGTGCATTCACCACTGCTCTCCATTCACTTCTATCACACACGCACAATCATCCTTCCTTTCTCCAGACATTCCTCTTTCATTGAACGCTCTTTTCACACCGTCAGTCCATCCATCCCGTTCGTTCCTCTTACATCCAATCCTACTATTCAGATACACAAGTATATAAAAAAAAAACTACACCAATGATTGTAGCTCCCAAAACGGCTCATTTCCTTATAAATTTAACTGATGAAACTGTTGTAACTGTTCAAACACACCCTACTGTCTGTGTAAACTTGGAAGTGAAACCACGTCCGATCACACCCAGTTAAGAATATAAGAACATAAGAAAATAAGGAGGCTGCAAAAGGCCAGTTGACCTACACAAGGCAGCTCCTGTGTACCTAACAGTTATCAACACCAAGCTACACTCACCCACACGAGGGAGTTCCATAGAAAGATGCCAAACTGAGCTACATTAACCTACACATTCTCATCATAATTCATATTTCATCCTCTAGCATTACTATCATGGTAATCATCATCATCATCATCATCATCATCATCATCATCATCATCATCAACATCAACATCAACATCATCATTATTGTCCCACCTGTTTCCCTTCCAGATCCTTTTCCAGATTAGTGATGGCAGTGAGCAGTTCATTTTCCATAACCATCTTCTGTTCATCTGTTTCTAACTGTTTGTATGTGTTGGACAAGGAGGAGAAATTCACTTCAACGTCAACTTCACTCTGGTCCGACCGCTGTGTGGAGAGAGTGGGAGAAAGAGTAAAAAATACTGCCTTTTTGACATTGAGTTAAATGAAAAAACACATTTGAAACATGTGTAAAACCTGAGGTAACTGTTGTGTGGGACGACAGAACTATAAGAGGACACGAGAACAAACTGAAAAGGTCTACATGCAAGAGAGACATAAAACAATACAGCTTCCCATATAGAAGCATAGAAGCCTGGAATAAACTTAATGCAGAAGTAATCAATGAGAGAAATATTCATGATTTAAAAAGCAAACTGGATAATAATAGATTTGGAAACGGGACAGTATGAGCACAACTCTTTTCCTGAAAAATGCAACACTGACATCCCATGCGTCAAGGCGGTGTTCGTTTTGGTTCGTCATCCAGATTTCCACATCTTGCATACCTACGTGCCAACCGTTCTCATTGTTATATTATCGTGGATGAGCTTCTGGATTGCACCTGATGCTACGCCAGGCAAGTGGATGAATGACTGTGTGTGGATGGTCAGTCTTGAGCCTGTACCGCTAGCAGCCAGACAGGCCCTCTAAACTGGTGATATTTCTTCGTTTTAAACCTTCCTCTACATGTCATTTTGAGGGATGGAGGAGCAGTAACACATTATTCCTCACCATTAATAGTGGTTGGATATAAAGAAAACAGTGCCTATTAAGTGTAATAACTTGATAGAACATAACAGAACAGATCTTCTGTGATCAAGTTTGGGTTTAAATTAATTCATTGGATTATTCCAAGGGTGAGGGACAAGGAACTGCCTCGTGTAGGTCATCAACTGGCCTCTTGCAGTCTCCTCAATTCTTATGTTCTTATATTCTTATTTATATTACAACTAGGTCAATACACACCTGTTCCTCGGATGATGCATCTGTTGATTCCAAATTATGTTGGAAGGCTTGTTGAAGGGAGCCGGAGAGCAAGGGGAGCTTCACCCCCTTCATGTGACACTGCTTCAGGGTGTTGAGTCTGGGTGTGTGTGGGGGGGAGGGGTGTGTGTGTGTGTGTGTGTGTGTGTGTGTGTGTGTGTGTGTGTGTGTGTGTGTGTGTGTGTGTGTGTGTGTGTGTAAGAATGGTGAATTAATTAAATACAAAATAAATTAATTCTTATAAACAGATAACTAGGAGAAAAAAAATGTAGATAATAATAATAATACTTGACTTCCAGGAATCATATAATACTAAATAAATGAATTGGGATAGAATGATGAGACAAAAAACTTTTAAATAAATATATCTCAGTACCATCCGTTTTAATATCAAATAAATAGATAAATCAATCAAAATAAACAAATATAAATAATTCTAAATAAAACCTTTCCATTCCCTTTACTGGTACATTCTCCTCCACCTGTCCACCACTACCACCACCTCCACACTCACCTCGCCACTTTGATGCTTCCAATCTTCTCTTTGATGCGTAAGATTTGATTGTGTAATTTATTCTTCTCTCTCTTGATAGTCCTTGCCTTGCCTTGTGCTTCCTGTATCCCGTGTGCTGCCTCACGCACTGCCTTCTCCTTCTGCACCAGGCTTGACCTCGCCGCAGCCTCCCTCTTCATGGCTGCCTCCATCCACTTAATCTGTACAACACCGCCACGACCAGGTTTTTGAATAGTGTTAGGTATTTGATAACTATTTGTATATATTTTTTTTAGTTCACCTACTCCTCTTACCAAGCATCACCTCCTCCTCCTGCTTACCTTATCCTTCTCCACCTTCCTGGCATCCTTCACTGCTTCGGTAAGCATTACTACAGCTTCGTTCCATTTTTTCAATTCTCTTTCCATGTCTCTACTTTGTTCATAGTCTTTTAAGCTGATGATGCGGCTTTTCTGCCTCTCAAAGTTCAACCGCTTGTTTTGCTGTTCCATCAGGAGCTTAAGACCTTGTTGCTCGTACTCACGGATGTTTGTGACGCCAATCTCTCGGCAGAAATCCGCAAAGATACCTTTTTCCACCTCCTCCATCTCTTGTTGTATCATGAATAGTTCAGCTTCACTCTTGGCTACAGCTTCTTTCAACTCTTTGTGAGACTTAGTATGGCTCTTCAGGTCATTTTCCATTGTATTCTGTTCTTGCTTGATTTCTTCTATTCGCTTAGAAAGTCTTGTGTTTTCCAGAGTGACATATTTGATCTGTGCCTTTTGTCCTTGAACCTGAATTATATAGAATTACATAGACATTCAGACCACACAAATCCCAGGGTTCAAACTAGGTGGTCTGTCCTTAACCTACAGTAGAAAATATCATTAGAGAACACAACAGAAAAATCGTCAAAAATATCCACAATCAGAAGTAAATATAGTTAAACAGCCATCAGAATGTTGCCTCCCATTACACTATCAGTCACCTTGTTGAGCTTGTGGTCAAGTTTGGGTTTAAACTAATTCATTGTGATACACTGCATGGTGGAAGGTTTATCCCACTCCCTAAAGACACCATTAGTCAAGTACAAGTTAGCGGTCTAGTTGAATTTAGCTTTAAAAGGAAAGATCTTGTGCCACAAACCTACTGACACTATCTATCTATCTGTATAGTTATAGACGCCTCGTTCCCTTCAGGAAAACCCTGAAAAGTATGGTCACGGCAGCACAGCCTCTGCCATGACTAGGAATAACTAGTACAATAACCAGGTGAGTATCAACAGGTATTAACTTAAATTTTGTATAGCCACAACTAAGTCCACACACACACACGGTCCGCTAGCGTAGTGGTTAGCGCACTCGGCTCACAACCGAGGAGGCCAGGGTTCGATCCCCTGGGCGGACAGAGATTATTTGGGTGTGTCTCCTTTCACGTGTAGCCCCTGTTCACCTAGCAGTGAGTAGGTACGGGATGTAAGTCGAGGAGTTGTGACCTCGTTGTCCCGGTGTGTTGTGTGTGAGTGGTCTCGGTCCAACCCGAAGATTGGTCAGTATGAGCTCTGAGCTCTTTCCATAGGGGGACGGCCGGCTGTCTCAAGAGAGACCAGCAGCAGACTGTACAGTGAATACACACACACAGACACATACATACCTGGACCTGCATGATCTTCATCTCGGACTCCTCCCGAGCCACCTTCTGAGCCTCCCTTATCTCCTCCATCAGGGTGTTCTTGGTGCTCCTCATTTGGTCCACTTTCTTCTCATTCCAACACTTTGCCTTCTGCTCTAACTCCACCATGCCGCCTGACATCAGCCCAGACTTGCTGTAGAAGGTGCCATCCAGTGCCACGGCATTGAGCCCCCTCTCGTCCAGCTCGTAGGCAACCTTCATGGCATCCTCCGGTGTCTCACAAACCAGTGTGTCCCTCGTAGCAAACAGCACTGCAAGCTGACCAAGGAGGGAAGGGTGTGTGTGTGTGTATGTATGTACATTGTGATGCTGGCTGGCTGGCTGACTGACTGGAGGAGGAGGAGGAGGAGGAGGAGGAGGAGGAGGAGGAGGAGGAGGAGGAGGAGGAGGAGGAGGAGGAGGAGGAGGAGGAGGAGGAGGAGTAAAAGAGAAGAAGAAGAGGAAGAGGAGGAGGAGGAGGAGGAGGAGGAAGAGGAGCTGCAAATCTAATTTCAATTTCTTATAACACAATGAATAATCAAATAAACACTTAATATCTCTGGCATGACACTGAATATTTAGTGTGTTTTCCTGCCATGATTAAGGAACACACCATCTGCTTGCAACACATAACCCTTCTCCAATGCACTCACCTTCCCCAATCTACTCACCTTCACTTCAGAAGGTTCAAACTTTATCAAATCAAAGGCCAGTCTGACATGCTGTGGGTCTTGTATGGCTCTAAGACTCTCCCGCAGTGGGTAAACGTGCAGGTAGTTGAGTGGCAGGAAGGTCTCACGCTCAATCCTCTTGTCAGTAAGGTATTGGATGCACTTACGGGCGGTGGCCTCTGTGTCTACTATAATGGAGTCCAGGTGTTTGAGCAGCACACGGGTGATGGCTACCTGGTACCTGGGTGCATGGGGGCGGGTGATTTACAGGGTGATGGGTTTGTGATTTACATGGGGTTGAAAGAAAAATATAACACCAAATGCAACTACTTATTAGGTTATACCGGTGCACATCACATGATAATTTTTTGAACACCTCCAATACCTTCACTGCATATAATCACACATTCTCAGCCTGGGTGATGACTAAAGAATATACATCTATACACACTCACCTCACACACACCTTACACACTTACCTTGAATATATAGGGTGACACATTTATACACACCCAACACACTCACCTTACACACACCCAACACACTTACCTTGTATGTATAGGTTGACACATCTTCCTCAGTCTATCGGACACTCCAGGGAACAGTTCTTGCAGCACCTCTACCACCTCCTGCTTCCTGTGGTACTTCTTGGCCTGACCCATGTGCCAAGTAGCCTCGTTGAGCTGTTCTGTTATGGTCTCAAGTTGTGGCCTCAATTCCTGCAACTTCCCCTTCTTACTGCTCACTCTTTCCTCTAATGCCTGAATGTAGTGGAAGAAAAAAGTGAAGATTTATAATATAGACTAGTTGCAATTTGTAGTTCAAGCAATTACTACTACTACTACCTACCTCTAGCCTACTAATGTTACTACTACTACCTACTGTACTACCATTAGTTATGCAGTTATGTAATATAAGAACTGTAGTTAGGTGCACTTATATTATTTTATGATTCCCTAACCTTGAGTGCATCCTGCTTCTCGGCTGAAAATTGTACTATTCCTTGCAAGTTGTCGTTGAGGTTTTCCATCCTTCTCTGGGCCTCTACTAACTCCTTCTCCTTCCGCCTCAGAGCCTCCCTGCCTTCCTCCACCATGCGGTTCTTGTTGGCAAGCTGATCAAGTTGTGTTTTCATCTGACGTGACTGGTAATCGACCTTCTGTTGCAGAAACGCACACGACTGACCTACCTCCTGTTTGAGTTGGTGGTACTGTTGCAGCTGTTCACCTTCCAACTCCACACTGGTGCCTGGTAAGGAACGACAAGGTCAACTCATTATATATACACTGGAGGACGAGGTCAAATAAGAATAGAAGGAAGAGAAGGAAAAAACAGGATAATCTACCCATCTCTGAAGCCTGTGATGAAATGTCTTCTAAATACTGTCCAGCTAAAGTCTCCACCTTCTTCAGTTCCATTTCCAGTTCATCCAGCTTCCTTAGGTGGTCTTCCTTAGCTTGCTTCGCCTTGGAGAGAAGCTTGTGGCAGCTTTCCTCCTTCTTAATACTCTCTGCCAGACACTCCTTGGCGATGATGAGCCCTGTGCGTTCCTTGGTGAGCTGGGTCTCCTGGTGTGTGGGTGTGTGTGGGTGTGTGTAGGTGTGTGTAGGTGTGTGTGGGTGTGTGTGGGTGTGTGTGGGGGTGGGTGGGTGGGTGGGTGGGTGTGTGTGTGAAAGATGGAATGAGTCAAAACAATAAATAAATAAACTACATGTACTTAATAAATAACTAACTAACTAAACAACACAATAAACAAATAAATAAATATACAGTATAAACACATAAAGCTCACCAGTTCCCCAACATTCTGCTCTGTACTATTAGCCTCTTGTACTGCTGCACTTTGCACTTTCAATTTTTCTTCAATCACTAGTTCTTGTTCCTTCTGTTTGTCCTCCACTTCTCCAATGTAAGTATGCTTCACCTCCACCTCCTCCTCAAGACTCCACTGCTTCTTACCCATGTGGAACAGCCGGAACAGTTGAAGTTTGATAATTTTCTTCTTCTGTGGAGAGAGAGTGGAGCGGAGAAGTGTTTAGTGGTTTTAATGTGTGGAGCAGGAGTGTGTATGTTAGGTGGTTTTGACGTGTGGAGAGAATGCATGAGGACCAGTTAGAAAAGATCAGAAATAGATTCAGGACAGACATAGGTAGATATTGGTTCACTAACAGAGTGGTGAACGATTGGAATAGGCTGGGTAGACACGTAGTAAGTGCTGAGTCAATAGATAGCTTTAAAAGACGGTTGGATCAGAGTATGGATAGGGATGACAGGTGGGATGGCTAAATATTGGATTATTCCAAGGGTGGGGGGCAAGGAGCTGCCTCGTGTAGGTCATTAACTGGCCTCTTGCAGTCTCCTCATTTCTTATGTTCTTATGTTCTAAATAGAAGGATAAAAATGAATCACTAACACAGAGAGACTCACATATGATTTTTCCAGTTGGTCGTATTGATGCTCACTTTTCTCGTCCTCCTTCAAATCCCGGCATTGCCCCATAATTATGTTGCGTTCCTCCAATCTGGCTTTGACTTCATCCACTGCTTTAGCAAACTCCTTCTTCAGCTTGTTGTATTCAGACTTCAATGCATTCGATCTGTGGGGCAGGTGAATGACGACATGCTTGTAGTGTGTTGTATCTAGTGTGCGTTACAGTGTGCTAGTGTGTGTAATGTAAATACTATCTTTTGATTGTAACAGTTAAAAAGAATGGTGATAGCATCTATATGTGCTACTATATATTATTTTTTTTCCTAATAGTCATGCTTACAGTCAAGTTAAGTTTGATGGGGTGAGTAGTGTGTGTGTGTGTGTGTGTGTGTGTGTGTGTGTGTGTGTGTGTGTGTGTGTGTGTGTGTGTGTGTGTGTGTGTGTGTGTGTGTGTGTTTAGGTTGTAAAAAAGTGTGTGGAATGGATATGTGGGCATGGAGAACATAGACTGCTACTGTCAATATGAGAGAATGAGAGAATAAATCTCTCTCTCTCTCTCTCTCTCTCTCTCTCTCTCTCTCTCTCTCTCTCTCTCTCTCTCTCTCTCTCTCTCTCTCTCTCTCTCTCTCTCTCTCTCACCCTGATATCTCCTCAAACATCTCAGTCTTCCTGCGGTTGTCTGACAATGCAATGGACTCCACACAGCCCTGGAACACCATAAAGTTGTGTCGGTGCACGTCAATGCCAAGCCCCTTGAGCCTCTCCTGGTAGGTGCCAAAGGTGACCCGCTGTAAGGACACACAAAGGAAGGTCACCATGGAACACACACTGCCAGACAGCAAGGTGGAATGAATGAAGAGACAAGTAAATAAATTAATTAATTAGTGATTCAATTAAAACCAATAAAAGAATGAACACAACATAATACACAACTTACATGTATTATAGTGAGAAAGTTATAGAGTCTATTGTTTTCTCTTCCTTTCATGCCTTCCTCTCTCTATTTAACCTCATAATTATGTTACCTAATACTGAATGACATGATGAATTATAAACATTTGTAATAGGTCTTGTCTAGTTTAGGTCCAGTGATTCTTTGAAGTTATAATCCCTTCACCACGGCAAGACAGTGTTCAATAAAAGGTCCTGTATGTTACAACCAGGTAAATACAGCCAGGTAAATACAACCAGGTAAATACACACACACACACACACACACACACACACACACATACACACCCACCTCTCCTTCCACTAGGTACTCTGAGCCTCCATTAGACACTATCCTCTTGAATGTCATTTCATTTCCAACATCGACTTCAAAGATAGCTGACACGGAGGCAGTGATAGGGTGGTGATGCGATGTACTTTCATCACCACAAAACCTGCCCCGGTGGATCAGGTCACGCTGGTTCTTCACCCTCAAGGCTGTGACCCGCTCACCAAGCACAAAGGCCAAGGCATCCATCAAGTTGGACTTACCTGAACACAATGAAAATTTACACCTTAAGAAAAGAAGTAAGAGCCAATCTAAAGCAAGTTTCTTTTCTGTATTACACAAAAAGACAAAATAAAGTATATATGATCATTACTCTTATTACATAAGTCATGTGAGGCAACGGAAGCCTTAGTTAATTTAAGTGAAGGACAAATGGACCAGTACAATGTTGGGAGCAGCATTTTAACATCATTATATCAACACATCAAGTTATTAGATCAGAGAATGTGGTGTAAAATTTTAGAAGGATCAAGTTATATTTACTCTACTTGTGGAAAGAAAGGACTAAAGTAAGATTGATATTGTGTCTGTGACTACATTGCAAAATTAAATAAAGTTAACCTAACCAAACCAAACCTTAGAGGCTGGCCATGATGCAACATTGGAGTAATAGCACTTTACCTAACCTTACGTAACGTAACCTAACCTAACGTAACTTAACCTTACGTAGCCTAACCTAATCTAACTTAACCAAACTATACCTTAGAGGCTGGCCATGATGCAACATTGGAATAATAGCACCTAACCTAACGTAACGTAACTTAACCTAAATATTATCATATTTCCCTATATTACACCGGTGGTCTGAATGGTCAGCAGGAACAGATGGAGGTCAAAGTTAAATGCAGCGTCGACGGAGGTCAAGGAACAATGATATAGCCGATGGAGGTTATGTTTAAACGCAGCGTTGATAAGAACATGACATAAGAATATAAGGAAGCTACAAAAGGCCCGGAGGCCCACACTAGGTAGTTCCTGTTACTCCATTACTACTTACAACCACCTCTCATCCCATCCTTAAGGCCGTCTAGTCTAGTCTTCTTTTAAAACTCCCTATCGTCTGTGCACTAACTACCTGATAACTGAATCTGTTCCAATCATCTACCACCCTATTTGTAACCCAATCTAGACCTTATCTCTTTACTAAATCTACATTTTTCTAGTTTGAATCCATTACTTCTTGTTCAATCCTGACTACTGATCGTAACAACCTTTCCTACATCCATCTTATAAAAAAAACCTAACATTTAAATATTTCAATCAGATCTCCTCTTACTCTACGCCTCTTAAGTGAGTGTAATTTCAAAAGCCTCTCCCAGCTAAAATTACGAATCATAAGGAACAATGATAAAACAGGTGGAGATCAAGGTTAAAGGCAGCGTTGATGCAGGTCATAATGAACAATGATATAACAGATGCAGGTCATAATGAACAATTATATAACAGATGCAGGTCATAATGAACAATGATATAACAGATGCAGGTCATAATGAACAAAGATATAACCAACCTCCGCCGTTTGGTCCAATAATGGCGGTGTAGGGCTGGAGAGGACCCAGCACATGTCGCCCTAAATACGTCTTAAACTCCTCTATCTCCAGACTCTTGAGCTTGGGTGCCATTACTGCAGTGCCAGCCTCGCCTTCACTGTGTTAGTACAACCTTACACTCGCTGATGACACTAATAGACACTGAATACTGATTTAAAACACACTGCGTCTCTTTGCTTGTTTTGGCGCCAAGTCTGGGGAGGATTAGACGCAAATTTCAGGGGCTAAGGCTGTAGTAATAGTTTTCAACAACAC